>JAQGBT010005559.1:0-14087 GCA_034698585.1 Disparrhopalites patrizii
CTCTGCTTCTGTCTCTCTTTCCCTCTGCTTCTCTCTGCTTCTGTCTGTTTCTCTCTCTCTCTCTTTCCCTCTGTTTCCCTCCTCTGACTCCGAGTTTTCTCATTGGCCAAGATGCATCAGTACTTATGCACATCTTTTGCATCAGATTGGGTTGCAAGAGTCAAAAAGATTATGGGACAGCAAAGGAAGAGTGGGAAAAAAGGGAAGACCGAGAAAACTTGACACAATTTGAACGTCCTTCCTGCGAGCATGAATTGACACCCGAAATGAAAGGTCCCTCGTTTTTTGTAGGGCGAAAGGTTTGTGACGACAAGCCATTCATTCTAAATGCCATAAGTACTTAGCACTTAAAAAGAAATGACTTGAGACATGAGAATCGGAGCTAACTCCTGCTTACCAATAATATTACACTACTATACATACTATTATTGGTAGTACGGTAGTTATAGGGGAAAGGATGGGAGAATGAGAGGGATGTTTGAGGGAAAGGATTCCACATGCGACCGTTTGGGGAGTCAAGTACTAAAACAAGTTGTAAGGAGCGTCTCAAAACACGTGTGTTCCCTTGTAAGACAAGAGTGAGTACAAGCAATAATAATATACTGATTAGTAATAGTAGAAAAAATAGGGGAGGAAGGAGTTTGTTCAATCCTTGCCCCAATATGCAATGATGTACATGAGGGGCTTGAGGGAGAGAGTGGGAGAGAGAGACAGAGAGAGAGAGAGAGAGAGAGCGAGAGAAAGAGAGAGAGACATGTTGAAGGTTTAAAATTTCACGGTGACCATTGACCCATGTTATCGGTCCCACTCCAATAACATTTTGTCAGCAGTCGCACTGTTTCATTGAGAACCTATATATATAATATATCTGTGTGTGTTTTTTTTTTAGTTTCAAAAAAAAAAAGCTTCCCACATCTCTTACCTTCACAGGGATATTTGTATGCATTGATTACGTATGTAATGTAGGTGTGAACCTTCACTTTCTCCCTATAACATTTCCTCTCCACCCGCCACGAATGACATGGAGGGGTAAAGAAAAAAGTCTACTTAATGTTTGGGCTAAGCCTCTGAGATTTTTTTTTTCTTTTTTGTCCTCCACATTGCAACTACTTGATGACTATATGGAGACTTATCCCTTCTGGTAAGATCAAATTTCTAGATTCGACAATTATTATGGACTTTAACACTCCCAGTATAAATAGAGAGGACCCGAGCCTCCGAATTTCATTTTTTCTCCACCACTCACTCAGAGTTTTAAAATATCCTGTCCTTGGTTTTTACTCCCGGAGAAAAATTTTAGGCTCAAATATTTCCTATTAATTATTTGGTAAAATTCAAACCACAAGTTTTTTGGAAGTTTCTTGCGCACAAAGGGTTTGAATTAAGTATAAAGCTCCTTTGTTCGTTAGTTCAACGTTTACATTTTTTGGGAGTTATAAATGCCCGTTATCGGCATTTGTTACAGAATTTACTGAATTACTCGAATAAATAAGGGAAAAAAAAAACTTCTATTTTTCAAAAACAATTTTTTTCCACGGAAGTACAGGAAGGATTTGAAGCCGGGAAAGTTTCCCAAGAGGCTGTGATGTACCCTTGAGCAGACCGAAGTTTTATGTATTCTTAAAATCGGTGGCTCACTGATACATCAGCTTCTTCTTGGGAGACCAATCAACGCGGGAATCGTATCGTTTCACTCCACATTTGCCGGGTGTTTTTTTTTAATTATTATTTTTTAAATCGGTTTTTTTTTTAATTTATTTTTCTCACGTCTTGTGTCGTAGTTTCACTTGCTAATAATTTCTCATACAGCCATTATTTTCTAATATAACTACCATTTCTAAAAAAGAACTTAGGGTAATTTTTCCCTATTTAAAGAGGATTTATTCGCACCGTTTTTGTGTTTATCTATAATTTTATTTATAATTTATGTAATTAATAATTTGCTAATTCCTAGTATTTTAATCGTGTTTCAGTCCGAATGTGAATTTTTATTTTGACTTACGTTCATTTACAGACGTTTTTGGATTTACTGTAATGCACAGATCTTGAAGAGAGAATAATGGAAAGTAAATTAATAATATATTTAATGATGCAGAAGTAATTATGCGAAATAATTAGGGGATCTTAAAGTTTTTAATTGTATAAAAAGTAATTTAATTGTAATTTAACAGTTTATAAAAAATGATAGGAGGGAATCCATGAAAAACGTATTCATCAGCTTCGCTTCTAGGATGCCGTGGTGTACCCTTGAGTCCACGCCTAATTTTAAACCGGTGGCCCAAGGGCACATCTACGCATCCTGTGAAACAAAATATCCTCCCAGGGAACTTTTTTTTTCTCTCCAACCCTATCAAGTCAAGAGAAAAGACGCGCAAAGTTCTTTAGCCTCCTTGGTTTTTTTTTTTTTTTTTTGCATTTACCTTGTACTACTTGAACTTGAGTTATTTACGAACTTTTGATAATTGTTGCTCATTGTCTTTTTTACATACTTTAAAGGGATGTACATTGTAAGTGCGGGATTTGTTTGTAAATCCTTTGTTAAAAGCATTCCACTGCCCCAATTTTTGATTTCATCTCTCCTTTTCCATGTTTTTTGTGCCTTTTGTGGTCTTTCAAACCTGTTTTGTTTTCTTATGTGGATATTCCCTGAGAATGTGGGAGAGTTTATTCTAGTTCATTTCCGGTTGCAAGGGATTGAGTGATAAGATGGGAAGATTTCTATCTTTCTCAAGCTTGTAAGTTCTTTTTTTTTATTTGGTGCCATTTATTCTACTGTGTGGGTAAAGGGTTGTCTGGGGTATAATTATTGACACTCTTGAAAAGCGTTTTCCTTTTTTTTTTGTTGAATTTTTTATTTTAAAAAGTGTGCAATTGCAAATGCCTTCTTTATTGACCTTGGCTAAAATTCATTGTTACTTTAAATTATATTTTTTTTCAAGAGGAAAATTATGTGAATTTCTAGCTCATGTATCGCTGATTTTAGACATTTAACAGGACATGAAGAAGCCAAAATTTACTTTGCTTAAATTTCCTTAAATAAAAACTTAAATTTAGATAAAGTTTTTTTAACAAATTAAATGGCGATTTTAAACTTGACGTTAAAACATTCATAATTGAATCAATTTAAAAGCGGGAAAAGGTTTTTCTTATTTCTGGTAGCGAGCCTTCCATCTCACCCGTAGAACTGAAATTTTATTGTTATATTAAGGATCTTAATCTTCAAAAAAATACGGTTCATTTCTTGTCCATATTTTTCTATTTTCTAAATTTTCTTCCACCTTTCCTTCCCATTTACTTTGTTAGTTGTTTTCCTACAATTCCATTTTGCCTGTCCGACTCCTCTCACATTATATGGACGTCAAAATAAATCCTCTTGTCATGAATGTCGAATTGAAGGTCGTATGAATTTGTGCGCTCGAAAAAAAAAATGAAGCGATGAACTTTACAAATAAATTACCATTTTCAGCTTGTGAAATCAAGTCTTCCCCGGAAATATGTTGTCTTATCGATTATTATGTATTTGCCTGTATTTGTTTTTACAATTTGCAAGCAAAACTGGATGTTGATGTAAGTAATGATAGAGATGATTGGTATAATTTTGAAGAAAATATGGAATCCTTTCGTAGAGATTCAACTTGACATAATAACTGATTTTCAATGCATGAGCTAAAAACATCTTTGTCATTTCCATTTAAAGGGAGGGCCGGACGGTGAAGGAGCAGAGAGAGAGAGAGAGAGAAAAAGGGAGAAAAATAGAGAAAAAGAGGGAGAAAGAGAGAGACAGAGATCGGAAAAGAATGTTCTATTTGTCATGGCCTAATAAAATTTTATAGTCATTGCCTCTACCAATAATTTAGATTCTTCCTCGTGTTTTCGAAATGCACTGAATTCTCTCTCTCTCTCTCTTCCCGGCTCTCTCGATATCTTCACCATTCTTTAGATGGCCTTGAATAAAAGACCTCTCTCAATTCAATCCTCTCTTAAACACATCTTCCTGAGGAATTCCAATCCCAAGGGACTGGAGAAAAAAGGAGACCCGAAAAAAAAAGACACGGTCGGGTAGGCCAGATAAATGCATTCCGTTACGTACACAATACATATGTATGTACGTGCTGAGGAACTCCGATCCAAATCACAGGAGCCGCTGGCAAAATTTCTTAAATTAAACGCTTGACATTATCGATTTCGGCTTACAAGACAAAATTTTTTTCCCCCTTCCCTGACAAAACAAAGTGCAGCCCAAGCCGACAGGAAAGAGGGGAGGGAATCGGGATTTCGGAAGGAGTGGGTTAAAGGGAAAATAGGCCAAATTACTACCACAGACCACATTACAAAGAAAGACGGGGTAACCTTCAGATCAAGAGGGAAATAAGGCATGGAGAATACTATAGACAGGAGAGATATAGGCCTACAGAAATAAATAGACAATAGAAAGCTAATTTTCTTTGTCATCTGCCAACTACACATACATATCATTTCCTGAAGAAAAAAAATCCTCTCTGTCTCCACGAAATTGATCCGTTAAGAAATTGGATGAAAAATTGATTTAGTACAAAATAGAATGAGAGAGCAAAGTTGTTTGATTTACAGATCCGAAAATTAGTCGCGTTAAACGCGTTCTTCGAAGAATACTTGGGGATTGTACGCCAAAAAAAATGTATGGCATTGAGGCCATTGGCATATTGTTATGTACAAGAAGCACTTGCTAGTCCTATAGACAAAGCCTAGCATATAGACTTTTATAATTTCCTGTAATTTATAGATCAAAAACTCACCACCACAATTTCCATGGACCCCATTATCCCGTCTAGGCATCCATGGTCTATAAATGTTTTAACTATGGAGTTTTTGTCAGTTGAAGTACTATTAAAGAGGGACTTCCAAGATAAGATAAAGGCATGCTCCACCAAAACGGACGTATTGCCGAGTTATAAGGGAGATATAAGGCCTTTTCAACTGATAGGAGGAAATGATTGAAGCCACCCAAACAGTGTAACAAGATCTGTTGAAGAAGGTTTAATATTTTTTTTTTATCCAACCCTCCTGTCTTTTCCTCCTTCACTGTCTCAAACAACAAATATTCCACCCTTTCCCCCCTAGACTAGACTCTTTCACTGCTCTGTCCGTCCTCCGCAAATCCAAGGGAGAGAAAAAAAATTAATAATAAATAATAATGTTTTTTCAAAACATTTCCCCTCCTTTTATTCAGACCGACCACATACATTTTAAGTGTCAAGTGTGGTAATGTACGATCTTATTTTTATTTTTCCTTAGACGCCATGCAAAATAAATTTGGTGTTGTCAACCTCAAGTCTTTTTTCAATTTGTTACTGGACAATTTCCTCCTTGACTCAGAAAATTCCAGCCAAGTACCGAATTAATGGTGGTAACCATCTCTTTAGTTAAGGTCGTGGCATAAGGACAATAATTTATTTGTAACCACTCTGCCCACATTGTGTGAGGGGTGATTCTGTGTACCAAATACGTATGAAGTGGATTATTACGTCAGTATACACTCAAGGAATTAATTTGCCCCCCGTTTTTTTCATATCAATTCTCCGTGTTTGATAACAATGATAACAATTGGCAAAAAAATATAAATATTTTCCATGAGTGACAAGGATATAAGTTGAGGGGGCTATTACACCCATTATTCTTGGTGTAGGTATGTTATGTATAAAGCAGATGTATACAAATAATTACACTTAATCCACCACATCATCTTCATCCTATCAACTCACCCGAGGGAGTAATTACTCAAGGAGGAAGAAGTGAGAGAAATTACAAAAAAAAAAAAAAAATCCGTCACCACTGGATAACAACAATCATCTTAGCTTGTGATTACTACTTGTAGTTAGTGGGCTAAAGTAGCCATCAGGGTAGTGCTGACACTGGAAAAAAACAAAAGGCACAACAAGGATTTCAATTAAGAACACCAATGAAGTTGACCTTGCTCTTATAAAAAAAAAATAATCCAGGGCGCCATTGACTCACTAACTAGAATAAATCAATGCGCACTGCGGGAGGAGAGAGATCAGGCGAGAGAGGCTGTACTTGTTAATGGGTCACTCTAATTAACAACTCCGGCTTTTATAGTTCATCTGGCAGGAGGAATCTCTTCCCTGTCTCTAGTAAATGTCTCTTTGTATGGGCTTCTCCGTGTATTCCTGTCTCTTTCCTTGCCATTTCTTGTCTGTCTATTTTATCTCATTCATTTTCCCTCTTCTCACTTTTATTTCTAACTCACAATTCTTGCCTCGTTCTGCCTTTGTTATTATTCCTGTTTTGCTCATTTTCTCCTTCTTTCTCTCTCTTTCTCTCTGATTTTCTCGTCCTCTCTCTCCCTATGTTTATATCCTTTTCTCTAACTCCCTCTTTGTCTCTTTCTTTCTGTTTATCTATCAATCTGTCTTTCTCTCTCCTTCTCTCTCTTGATTTTTCTGTTTCTTTCTCTCTCCTTCTCTTTCTTGATTTTTCTGTTTCTTTCTCTCTCCTTCTCTCTCTTGATTTTTCTGTTTCTTTCTCTCTCCTTCTCTCTCTTGATTGTCCTGTTTCTTCTTATCTGCTTCTCTCTCTTGATTTTTCCCTTTCTTTTTATCTCCTTCTCTCTCTTGCTTTTTCCCTTTCTTTTTATCTCCTTCTCTCTCTTGCTTTTTCTCTTTCTTTCTATCTCCTTCTCTCTCATACTTTTTTTCTCTTTTTCTCCCTCAATCTCCCTTGTGCTGTCTTTCTCTCGTTTTCACTCTCCTTCTTTGTCCTGCTTTTTTCTCTCTTTCTCTCTTTTGCTCTCTTTTTCCTTCCAACACACTCTCTCTTATTATTATTATTTGGTATATTAGACATTTCACATTACACGGTAAATTCCTTAAAATTCTTGCTCTCTTTGTCTCTCTCACTCTCTCTCTCTTACTCTCTGTTTCTGTCTTGCTGTCTTACTCTCTCTCTCTTTCTTTATTTTTCTCTCTTTCTCCCTCTTTGTCACTCTCTCTTTATTTATATTTCTTTCTTTCTCCATCTTTGTCACTCTCTCTTTCTTTGTATTTCTTTATTTCTCCCTCTTTGTCACTCTCCCTTTCTTATATTTCTTTCTTTCTCTCTCGCTCTCTTTCTTTATATTACTTTCTTTGTTTCTTTCTCTCTTTCTCCATATTTATATATTTTTCTTTATCTTTTACTATCGTTTGTTCCTATCCTTTTCCGTTCTTTCAATCGCTCTCTCCCTTTGTTCCTTTCACATTCTTGTTCTTGTATGTTTCTGCCAGATTTTGTCTCCATAGCCTGAAACCGGTCCTGGAGAGTCCAGGCGAATCTTCGTACGTACGCATTCGTGTACTACTCTTTTTAATTACAATTAATTCAAGGTTCATTATTTGGCACCCGCACCTCCAATAATTTGGTTCTTAAAACTTGCTCATTTGTTTTTACTCATGCCCAAATGGCGTGATTGACTTTTTGCTGTCATGTGTAAAGCCAGTTTCTTTTAGAACAATATGGAGCATCTTTCATCCCCATGTGCTCTCCACCGAAATCTACAATAATTATTCTGTTTTTTGTGCCCATGTATGTATGTATACATGAAATGATTTTTTTTTTATACTCAGCTGTCATTTACTCTTGCCATAATGTTTGCACTTTGCCCATACATTCTGCTCCTAATGCTTGTAGTTTAAACCAGAAATAACTGGTTTTAAGTCCACAGTAATGTATGGCTGGCCCCAGACGGCTCATTCATGTGTACAAGGTAACCATATAGATTCTTGGTACAAAATGCATGCGTGCGTATGGATGAGCTGTGTACATACATATACCTACATACTTTTAATAAAATTGTAAATCCAACTTACATACATATGTGCATACAATCAAGTGGGAAATGGGAAGGGTTGAGATCAAGAAGGGGTGGAGGAAGACTGCCACATACATCATAAATTCCCATAACATTTTGTATAATGTAATATAGCATATAAAACCATCATACATACACATTTGTATATGTACGCAGGAAAAGCATGCTTTTTTTACACAATGGAAAATACCTACACATGTATAGTATGCGTGTGGACGTATCCAATATAAAATGCAGGGATGTAAATAAGGGAGGATTTATAATGTTTAATTTCACTCACTTATCAGTATTTTCCCCTTACATTATTTCTATGATTATCATCATCATTTTTTATTATAATCAATTCATCCCCCCTCAGTGGATGAATGGAGAAGACGAAGAAGAAGGAAAAAAATGGACTTTTGAATAAAGACAAGTAATAATAGTAAATACACATGGTTTATGAATTCTCTTCTTTTCCTCCTTGAACCCTACATGAATGAAGAGGGGCAAATACAATGGTGTCCCATGGTAGTAAGTAGTAGCTCTGTATTTTTCTTCATTTAATACCCAAGTAAGTATAGAGATGGTTGCTTAGTACAGGCTTTAACCTCTCATTTTCTAGACGTGAACTCTGGGTGCTCGTGTGAGGAAGATTTTTTATTTTGCAGATTTTATTATTATTATTTTTTCTTAAGGGAAAAAAACCCGAAGAAAAATAGTCATTTGACACAAGTACTCTATCTTTTGGATCTCTTTGTTGACCTCCATCCTTTTGTCAAGTCTCCCCTACTCCCCTTCTCTCTCAAGGATTGTAAGAGGTGACACAGTAGGAAAATAATGAATCTCATTTTTTTGTAACTTGTTCTCATTCTTTTAGTGTAAAAAAAAAACAAAAACAAAAAGTGAAAGAGACATAGAAGGAAAAAAAGTCTTGTAAAAGTTGATGAGATCACGGGAAAGCCTCCCAGTTCTTCTGGAGGAGGAAGAGGTGAAATATTGTTGTTATTATTATATCAGTGTAAGGAAAAAAAAGGGAAGAGATATTCTTCTTCATGACTTAACTCTCATCGCCCTTGTCCTCCTTGTTGTTGTTGTGTGACCACCGATTGTTGGGATTTTTTTTTCTTCATCCAAGTGAATGAGAAGTGCCTTTGAATTGCCAAAATCCCTGAGGGAGATTTAAGAAAATTGATTCTGGCTTTAAGGACAGGTGTCAAGTGCAAGAAGCAGTTCCTTCCTCTCTCTCTCTTTCTCTCCCTTTCTCTCTCTCTCTTTCTTGTCTCGAGGGCTCTCTCGCTCAAGAGAGTACATCTCCTTTGTGCAATGGTCCGAGAAGTACCCAAAATCCGGGAACGTGAGAAATGGGACAATAAAATTGAATTCTTCCTCTCTTCCATCGGATTTGCAGTGGGACTGGGGAATGTCTGGCGATTCCCGTACCTCTGCTACAAAAATGGGGGTGGTGAGTGAGCCTCTTGGTATAATTTTTGTAATACATTTTTTTTTACAATACTTTTTTTTTCACTCTTCAAAGAAAAAATATCTTTTTATGGTTATTCATGCACCCGCCTCTTTCTTATTCCTTCCAAGAAAACGGGAATATTCATCTGTATAAGAAATTTGTGGAGAAAGTTAGAGCACATTTTTTTACCCGGTATCGGCCTTCCTTATAGGGACGTTGTATAATGTGAGCTTTTTTTTTTTGCAAGGGGATAAAAAGGGGAGAAAGGACGTAGGCGGGCGATGTAAGAGTAGTGAGAAGTGTACTAAAGAGGATCCTTCTCCCTGTTTTTCCCTATTCCTTTATGCCATAACTTTTTTCTGTTAACATCATCATGCTCCATAGGATTATATGGCCAAAAGAAGGAGTAGGGCTTAAGTAGTATGTATATATTTCCATGCCTATTATAGGGAAATGTCTTTCCCCGTGTTCGTTGTCACTTTCCTTTTTTTAAAAAAAAAAAGAAAAGAATAAGGCAAAGACAATCGACAATGATAGCGGTAGTGGTTGTAATACCAAAGGCTTTCGTTCCACTTTGTGTCCTCCATTGTTTTACGTTTCACACAAGCACATGTTCTAATACGGGTATTTCTTCTTATTTTGCTTCCAGTAAAAGTATTAAAACTCCCTATCATTGATCATTGATCAGAAAAGGTCCCAGCCTTTTTTCTTGGTAGTTAGTAAAGCGTTTTCTTTTCCCCCGTTTTTTCTTCTACCTTCCTTTTTATTCCACGTGCTTTCTCTTAGCCTCCCTTTTTTCTTGTGTAAGCGCTCTTTTGCTTCTAATTATTTTTTCTTTCTGCTTCCACGTTTAATTTTTGCTGCATTACCAACTTTTTCTCCGTCTTTATTTTCCTCTTCTTCTGCCTTTCTCTTTCATTTTCTATTATTTCCCCCCCCCTCTCTCTCTCCGTTGCTTTCTCCTTCAATGTCATTGTCTCTCCTTATCTGTGACATCATCAATATCCTCCCCTCTCGTACACTTCAACTTTTCCTTATTTTTTTGACAACCAAAAATTGTCTCTTCACCGGGTTTTCCCCAGTTTCTCATAATTTTTATTGAGTAGGAATCGCTGCGTGGAAAAATGGGGCTCATATTTTCCTTATTTTTTCTATTACCATACCTTCCATTTGAAATCCTATCTTGTTCATTAATAATTACTATAATGCGAAGAAAATAATAAGTTATTCATGCATGCGTGAGTAATTATGTACATAATTGTATGTAGGCATTTACGTGCATTATGCGGACATAATGACTGAATATTTATTCAATGACAACGCCCCGTCTTTATACTTTCCTTCGGCTGTCATCGTCAGTTACAAGCTGTAATCTCTGTCAGTAGCCCCATTAATTGTACCATGACATTATTTACGCAAAAGTGTCAAAGAGTTGATTTTGGTGTAAATATTTACATCGTCCTCGTCATTCAGCCATTGTGTAAGGGAGGAACATCTTAGATATTCCCTCTTTTGTAAACATGCCGCTTTTATCTCCAAAAGGGCTCTTGGCGTGTAAAGGAAGTTGTTTCGTCTTTCAGGAGTTCAGAGATGGAAGAATCCTATAGTTTTGTCATCTGATACACTGAAAGCCAGGGAGGACAAATGTTAGGATTATGGAGTGTCGGTGTGTTTGACTGTCATCTTAATTGAGGGGGATGTGAGATGCTGATGAGATGGAATCCAAACCGATGAAGTTTTGCTCTTCTATCCAAAATTATTATTATTCACCTCCAAAACCATATGTGAAAAATAAATTCACCGACACCCATTTGCACTATCGTGGTGGGTGTTTTTATTGAAATTATCTGCTCCTAGTAATTGATTATAACTGATGAGAAAGTACCCTCAGCGTACCCTAATCTGTGTTCTATCGCCAGAGTTTGCAGATTAATGTTTTTTTTTAAACATTAAGAGATACACTGCGAACACAGACCAGTTTTAGTGTATGCACCAGGGAAATTGAGACCGAGTAGATGAACTGAGGGGATAAAGGGTTATATAGAAAATCAGGAGCCAAGAGATACAACTGCGTGTCTGTGTTCGTACCGGAGAAATCGACAGCAAGGAGATGTGATGAAAGAGAATGAAAAAGGAGGGTGTTTTTTTGTTTCATGGTTAAAAAGTAGAAGCCGTGAATGGTAATTATGGTATATTGTGTGGAGTTAATAATACCGAGTATTTTTATTTTCCGACAAACTGCTGGTTCATGACTTTTTTTTTTGGAAATTCGACTCTTTCAGGACGGTAAATGGGGTCAACAGGGAGGGAAAAGGAGAAGTTCAAAGGAAGTAGACCTTCATCGGATGAAGGAGGCAACTTTAGGCGTACATATGTACATACATGAGGCGTATGAGGTGGAATAACGTGGAAAAAAGCGTCTTGAAATACAAACTTTGTCTTTATGCCACTTTGTAAACACATTAAGGAGATCGGATGAAGGGTGGGACGAGATGTTGCGAGAGAAGCGAAATAGTGCATATGTATTCGATTTGGTATTTATTAACTACTCAGCACAAGATAAGCTTTGGGAGTTTATGAATCCTTTTATTACTTCACTCAGACATCTCTCTGTCTTTTCGTTCTCTTCTCCTTTGTCTCTTTCTTCTGCTTCTAGAATTCTCACGGTGTCTCCCTTTCTTCAGGATATTTTTCTTTCTCAATTTACATCTTTATCTGTCTCTATTTCTCTCTTTCTCTCATTTTCTCTATTATTTCTCCCTTCTCGATTTGAATTTTTATCTGTCTCCATTTCTCCCTTTCTCTCATTTTCTCTCTTATTTCTCCCTTCTCGATTTGCATTTTTATTTGTCTCCCATTTTCTTGCTTATTTTTCTTTCCCTTTTTTGTCTCTTTTTCTCTGACTCTTCCCAGCTCTCTTTCTCTACCTTTTCCTGTTTCACTTTCTCCGGATTTTTTTTCTATCTCTTCCTCGTGTTTTTAGTCTTCTTTCTCCTTCTTCTGACCTTTTCCGTCTCTTTCTCCATCTCTGCTTCTCCTTGGCTGTCTATCTTTAGCTTTCTCTCTTTTTGTTTCACTTTCTCTGGCCTTTTCTGGTAGTCTACCTCCTTATTTCTGGACGTTCTTCCCCTGGCTATTTTACTCTCTTTCTCTGCCTGCTTAACTTGCTCTTCTTCTTGCTCCTGTCTTGTTTCATTGTTTCTTTCAACTGATTGCATACTGCCGCTTCCCTGTCCTTCCCGGACTATGATAGTGTGGCCAAAAATTACTCACACAGTGGAAGTATTAAATGACAGACTCCACCAAGTAACTATAATATTTTGTAACATAAGTGGGTTAATTAGACAGCCCAACTTTCTATTTGAACTTCCTCCTCGCGTTTCGCCTTTTAATACACTCTTCAATTTCACCCCTTTTCCTCTTCATCTCCGCCTATGTTTTTCCAGCCACAAAAAAAAGATGAAAGTTTTCAACACCAAGTTTCCGTCACACTTGTGCGTTTTGTACAGACAAAAGTATTCGGAATAAATATATACGTTCGCAGATACTCACGTAAAAAAAGGTTTCCTTATCGTTTCAAGTCGTAGTCGTTTTTCAAGGATAAAATTGTTTAGCATCCCCACTCTCTTTTACAATGAGAATATTCTACGGAAACTTTTATTTATTAATCCAAACACACGATTCAATTTAGTTGGTGCAAAAACAAGGAGAGACTCATACTTTCGCCTTGGATTCATCTTCCAAGCAAAAAAATGGGGGTTTGTTCAACTATTTCCTTCTTTATTTGCTTTTAATTCTACACTTCAAATCCGGGTAGGGTAATGGCATTGGAAATATGTTTTATTATTAGTCTTTTCCCTTTTTTTCTAGTGTGAAATAAAGACATAAAAACCTGTTTTTCTTGTTGGAAAAATGCTGCAGTATGAATTATTCATCCTTCTCTTCTTTTCATTCATGTGGTGTGTTCAAATAACAAATAATATTGTTATTTATCTTGAGTGCGCATATTATATGATTTGGGCACGTAGTTAATAATAATATAGCTTTTGCCGACGATGACGGTGAAGGAGGGAATTTTCTGACCTTTATATACTCACGCCTGGAAAAAAAATAATTTGCTCAGTAGTTAATGAAGTTGAGCCACGGTGGATTTAATGACAGTGTTGTGTCAGCTGTGTCAAAGTGCTCGGTGGTGAGCCTTTTCCGTATTTACCAGAAAATATGGGCTTATGCAATTTTGCACGCGCCTCGCCTGGTCTCTTTCGTCCGAAGATTGCATGGTACTTTGCATGGTATAGATTCATCTCTTTTGTATATGGACCTAATTTATATTTCCACTACAACTCCGCCCTATCATCTCCATCCGTCTCATCTCAAAATTACTCCGCATGTCACAATGTGTGGTGGTAGTATTTAAATTACCTTGATATGATAACCTTAGAATATGGGTTAATAACGGAGATATCAAATGGTGTAATCGACGGGGCTTCTCCCACTAAATAACCTGTAATAGTAGCAAGTCATCCAAAGTGTACAAACAGAAATGATTATACCCAGTGTTTGTTGTTCCTATAATGATGTTTACCAGAAACTATCCCGGAGCTTAGCCGGACCATTATCCCTCGGGGATGTGTGTGAGCGTTCATAATTATCATTTAGGAGCGGTGGTGAGTGGAAGGAAATCAAATCTTTGTCAAAGGACGTCGTTAGCCCCGACACAGTATATCGTCGGTGAAGAATCGTATGTGACTATCTCCAGTCAGCGTTAATTCACGAAGTAATCATCTCCATTTATTC
>JAQGBT010005560.1:0-14085 GCA_034698585.1 Disparrhopalites patrizii
TCTATATACTCTCTCTCGTGCTGCCTTCTCTCTATAACTCTCTCTCTTCTTTCTCTTCTTTATCTCGTGCTGCCTTCTCTCTGTCTCTCTCTCTTCTTTCTCTATATACTCTCTCTCGTGCTGCCTTCTCTCTATAACTCTCTCTCTTCTTTCTCTTCTTTATCTCGTGCTGCCTTCCTTGTATCTCTCTCTTCTTTCTCTTCTCTATCTCTCATGCCGCTTTTTCTCTACGTCTCTATTCTTTCTCTTCTCTCTCTCGTGCAGCCTTCTCTCTATCTCTCTCTCGTTCGGCGCTATACTTTTGCTCTCTCTGTCGTCTCTCTCTAACACTTCGCTGTCTCACTTTTCTCTCTAACGCAAGGATCTCTCGCGTTTCACTCTCTTTTCTCTGCCTTCTGTCTCTCTTGCTCTCTTTCTCTCTCTCTCTCTGCATATCGAAAGTGGACAGCCTGTCAAAATAAGGGCTGTGGGCGTGTGTATATTCTTGTAGGTGTTTTTCTCCGCACAAACGGAAGGGGGAGAAATGGATTTATGCCTGTACGTAAATAATTATGGATCAAGCCTGTGTGCATTTGAAAGGGAGAGACATAAAAGACCGAGAGAAAGAGGGAGAGAAAGAGATAATGAGACAGAGAGAACGAGAGAGTGAGAAAGAGAAAGAGATAGTGAGAAAGAGAAAGAGAGAGAAAAAGAGGGAGAGAAAGAGAGAGAGAAATGATCCAAAAGCGGGGATGAATAGGGGAGGGGCGGGGTGGGTTGAAAAGCGTGTAATGTACCCAATGCACGTGGAATGGCCGACACTGCCATATAATATTGATCCATTTTCCAATACTTTGCCCCTATTGTTGTTCTGTCTCCCTCCCTGCCGGAGTCTCTCTCATGTGCATTCCTTGGTAAATATTTATTTCCAATGCGTATATCTCTGTGTGTGCTTGGATCATCATCCACACACATTTCCATCCGCACACATTTCTTTTGCCCGAGAGGAAATTTATGAGTTTTTTTTAACCTCAGCAAATTTCAAGGGAACATCCAGGAGAGTGCTTTTGGCTGATGCTTCTCATCTGAGGGGCAGGTGGACAGAGAGTGAGGGACAGAAGGGAGTGGAATGAAGAGAGAGAAACATGAATTTAATAGAGAGAAACAGAGAGAAATAAAAAAAGGGGAAATAGAAAAATGGAGAGAAGAAATGGTAGAGAAAGAAGGAAAATAGAGACGCAAAGTGCGAAACAGAATAAGTAGCAATGAGATGGAAAAGAGAGAAATAGAAGGAAAACTGAGATAGAGTGAGTGCGAGAGTGAGAAATTGTCGTTGCAAAGCAAAAACTGCTTTTGCTTCATTGATTCCCTGGACTTTTTCCATTTCACATCTCAGTATGAGGACGTTTTTGATGGAATTTATGTAGGCAAAAGATATTTCACTTTAGAGGGCATCTCCCGAACATTTACGGTCTCTTTTCTCCCCCCCCTCTCTCTCTCTTCCTTTTGTCGCTATTAATGATGAATATGCACACAATATAACATTGATAAAATTGTGTGGGAAAAACTTTGAAGAAAGGAATAGAAAGCTCCTCTGAGTTTCCTCCGAGAACTCCGAGTCTTCGAGTGAATGGGAGAGAGAGAGAGAGAGTAACAGAGAGAGAGAGAGAGGGAGAGTGAAAGAGGGAGATGATGAAGCCTTGAATGATGGATTACTTGCCAAATCGCCCAGCTAATGCCCGGCAAGAGATAGAGCGACGGAGGGACATGAGAGGACAGGGAAGGACAAATGTAAGAGATTGAGAGAGAAAAAGGACGAAAAGAGAGAAAGCGCAAAAGAAAGAGAGAGAGACAGAGACAATAAAAACCAGAGAAACAGCAAGAAAAACCCGAGAAAGAGACAAGGAATAATAGGGAAATAAACAAGGAGCGAGAGAGAGCGAAAGAGACACGGAAAGATTAAATAAAAATACAAAGAAAGAGAGAGCAAAAAAGACAAGAAAAAAGAAAAAAATACAAGGAAAAAAATAGACGAGCAGACAAGAAAAAAGACACAGACAGAGACAAAGAAAACGAAAGAAAAAGCGACACGGAAAGTATAGAGAAGGAGATAAGGAAAAAGAAAAAAGAGACAAGAAAAGTAGAGAAGGTGACAAGGGAAAAGAAAAAAAGAGACAAATAAAATAGTAGACAAGTATATAAGGAAAAAGAGACAAATAAAACAGTAGCCAAGTATATAAGGAAAAAGAGACAAATAAAACAGTAGACAAGTACATAAGGAAAAATAGACGAGGAAATTAATAAAGAAGGAGACAAGAAAAATAATACAGAAGGAGACAAAGCAAAAGGGAAAGAAAAAATGTAAAAAGACAGAGGAAGAAGGGCAGAGGAAATAAGAGGGAAAGAGAGAGAAAGAGACGGAAAAAGAGAAATGAAGAAATACAAAGAAAATAAGACGGAAAGAGAGAAAGAGGCAGAAAAATCGAGAGAACGAAAGAGAGACAAAAAAAATGAGAGAGAGAAAATCAGAGAAAAAAGAGAAAGAGAGAAAAATTGGGAAGAAGAGAGAAGGAAAGAAAAAGAGAGGGAAAGAGAAAGAAAAAGAGAGAAAAAGAAAGAAGAGAGGCAGAGAGAGAAAGAGAGAGAGAGAGCAAATGAGAGGGAAAGCGGGAAGGAGAGAAGGACAGAGAAAGACAGAGAGAAAAGAGAAAAAAACAGAAAAGCAGAGAAAGAGGGAGAAAACAGGGAAAAAAGAGAAAGGGAGAAAAACAGAGAAAAAAGAGAAAGACAAAAATTGGGAAGAAGAGAGAAGGAAAGAAAAAGAGACAAGAGAGAAGGAGATAGAAAGAGAGAGAGAAAGAGAGAGAAAGAGAGAAAAAGAAAGAGAAGGAGAGAGAGAGAGAGAGTATGACACTCCTCCCGAAGTTGCCTCTCCAATTGCGGGAAGATGCACAGGAGGGTGCGGGTAATATCGGGCTAGCTCCTCGTCCCCGAAGATCCTTGATACACTTCCAAGCCTATCAGAAGGTCTAATGGCACATTTATGAGGCAACTCACTCACTCTCCCGAAGACGTGACGGGGACCAGAAGGTGTCCTCCTCCCTGGCCGCCTCCCTTTCCCTCCTTTCCCCTCCTTGCCTTCCTCCCCCGGACAAAACTCTCCTCCAAAGTTTGCCGATAAAATTTTTTATTTCTACACAGGGACATGTATACCCCAAAAAACCCGCCTTCTCCCCCCATAACTTCCATTCTGTCCAAACATCCTTTTCCCCCGACACCGTCCCTTACATACGATACATAGTGAGTCCACCATGCTCAATATATCCTACATGGACAGTCCAATTCCCTGGAATTCCCCGCACAAACGGGCTTTATAAAATCTGGCGCTCTCCCCAGCTTCTCTATACACATCTGGAAGAAAAAAAAGAGCTGAGGAATTTCCCCAAAGTAGAAGCAAAAGTGGTTGCAGAGGGAACTTGTATTCCTGGAGAAAATGGGAGAAAAGTCAATTTCACCTTCTCTGTCATTCCTGGAGAAGGAGGATCTTATGCATCTTCGTGTGGCTCTTTTTCGCCAGTAATAAACCTGTCAGGACCAACTCTGGGAGAGCAAAGGCGGACATGACTGGCGTTTTTGTGCGGAGGAATGTATTGTCATTAAGGAGAAAGTCTTGGAGGAGAGAGAAAGAGAGAGACAGAGAGAGAAAGAGAGAGAAAGAGAGAGAAAGAGAGAGAAAGAGAGAGAGAAAAAGTCACTCAGGTTGTCTCTCTCTCTCCTCCTCACGCTCTCATGTATGTATTATGATCGCCTGATGAGACTTTGACGGCCTTGTCACCGCCGACTGGAGAGGCACTTTAACATGGCATATCTCCCCCCTTCATCTTATTCTTCCTCATCCCAGCGTGTCTTCCTCCACAAAAACTTCCCAAACGTCTCCAGTAATAAAACTTTGGGCATGAGAATGCACTTTTTTCTCTCTCCAGGAAACTGGATCTTCCCCGGTTTTCTCTTCTGTCCTCTTTTCTCTCCAGTTTCCTCTGTAGCTCCAGTCCCCCCTCTTTCTCCTCGGTCCTCCTCTGCACTCTCTTTATGGCCTGATTTCCCCCTTTTCTTTTACAGCGCCAGTGGATGCAATGGTGCCCTTTAAAATTTTTTCTCGGGCGCTTTCCCCTTCTATAATATTGTGTGTGTGTGTCCATAAAAGTAGGGAGTGGAAGCGGGAACTTGGCCTCGTGATCCTTGATGGGAATTCTCATCGATTTTTATTCCCCTTTCTCCCTCTATACGAAGGTCCTACATGGAATTATGGGGGTGTCCGACAGGGATATAGGGAGGGTTGTGCATAATAAGGGGAATAATGCAGTTGCCACGATTACGGAGGGTGAAAGAGAGATTCCGACAGAAGGAACGGAAGAAAGGAATGGAAGAGAGAATCAGAGAGAAAGCGATGGAAAGAATGGAAGAGAGATTCAGAGAGAAAGGGACGGAAGAAAGGAAGGGAAGAGAGAATCAGAGAGAAAGCGAGAGAAAAAAGGAATGGAAGAGAGAATCAGAGAGAAAGCGCGGAGAGACGATCGGAAAGCGGTGGAATGAGAGAATACGGGAGAAACTCGTTGAAAGAGAGTTTGAGAAGAACTCTCAGAGAGATTTCGAGAGATGCTGGCAGAACGCGAGAGTGTGAGAGAAGCTCGCAGAAAGAGAGCATCCCAAAAGGGTTTGCATGAAGGAAGAATCCGAGAGAAATTCGCAGAAAGCCTGAATTCGAGAGACACTCGTAAAGAAAGAATCTGAGAGAAACTCGCACAGAGAGAATGTGAGAGAAACTCGTAAAGAGAGAATGTGAGAGAAACTCGTAACGAGAGAATCTGAGAGAGACTCGCCAAGAGCGATCCGCGAGGAACCTACAGAAGGGGAGATTTAGAGAGAAAGTGGCAACAAGAGATAATCCAAGAAACGTTCAGAAAGATAGAATTCAAGAGAAACTCGAAGAGAGAATCTGAGAGAAACTTGTAAAGAGAGAATTCGAGAGAAACTGGCAAAGAGAGCATTAGAAAGAAACTCGCAGAAGGAGAGAATCTGAAAGAATCTCGTAAAGAGAGAATTTGAGAGAAACTCGCAAAGAGAGAATGTGAGAGAAACTCGCAAAGAGAGAATCTCAGAGAAGCTCGCAGAAAGCAAATCCGAGAGAAACTCGCAAAGAGAAAATCCGAGAGAAATTCACAGAAAGAGAGAATCTAAGAGAATCTCGCAAGAGAGAATCTGAGGGAAACTCGCAAAGAAAGAATCTCAGAGAAGCTCGCAAAGAGAAAATACGAGAGAAACTTGCCGAAAGAGAAGATCCGAGAGAAACTCACGGAAAGAGAGAATCTGAGAAAATCTCTCAAAAAGAGAGAATCGGAGAGAAACTCGCAGAAGGATAGAATCCGAAAGAATGTGCCAGAAAAGAAATATCGGAAAGAATCTGCCAGAAAGGAAAAATCCGAGAAAAATGGACCAAAGAGAGAATTCTAGAGTAGCCCAATGACTGGGTGAATCTGAGAAAAAGTGACAGGAAGAAAGAATCAGACAGAAATAGACAGAACGAGAGATTCCAAAGGAAAGTATTATAAATATAAAGTACGAGAGAAATAGGTAGGAAGAGAAAATACGAGAAAAATATGAAGACAGAGAGGATACGAGAGAGAAAAACAAGTAAGAGGAATTGATAAAGCGGGAAAGTAGAAGAGAGGAAAAAAAGAGAGACGAGAGACAAGGAAAAAGGCCTTATTGAGCTCTCCCCCTCTTTTTGGGACTCTTCCATGTGTCTGTGCATTCAATGTGGGACCAATTGCCTGGTTGTAAACAGATAAAAGAGGGAGGAAAAGAGAATGAAGAAGGGAGGGCGATGTGGTACAAAATATCCTTTGCTGCTCTCTCTCATTCTGGGTGGAGGGGAAGTGGAGGATTTTTAGCCACATGTACAGTTTTCCAACATGGAGAAAGTGAAATTGTTGGAAGAGGAAGAAAAAAAGTCCCTAAGCTTATATCTCCTTCTTTTTTTGGCAATCCGTACAAACCAACTTTTCACTCTTGCTCTTCTTCCCCCAAAAAAGGCTCCTTTCCCCCTTTTCAATCCTCTTTTTTAAGCAACGGACAACCAAAGAGCTTCCACAGGAACCTGTCAATGGAAAATGTTGAAAAAAAGGAGGATTTATACGACTTTTCCCTCTCTTTTTCCAGGATGCTTCTCTTTGTATATGCATGATGCAGGTAGCAATTTATGCAGGGCTCTCTCGGGGAATTCCTTCATCTTCGGATCTTCGTGTCTCCCTTTTGTCCTTCTTACTCTCTTTGTCTCTCTTTTCTTTTCTGCGTCTCTCCCTGCATCTTTCCCCCCTTTTTTCTTTGGTGTCTCTTTTGTCTATTCTGTCTCTCTGCTTCTTTTCTCCGCTTTGTCTCTCTTTGTCCATCTCTGCCTCTGTCTCCCATTTCATATTTCTCCTGTTTCTCTCTATCTCTTCTGTTCTTCTCTCTGTCTCTCTTTCCGCTTTATCTGTATCGCCTTCCCCTCTCTGTTTCTCTCTCTTTTTTGTATCTCAATTTTTCTTCTTTCGCTATCTCTCTTTTTTTGTATTTCAATTTTTTCCTCTCATTCTCTTTTTTTTGTATTTCAATTTTTCCTCTCATTCTCTTTTTTTGTATCTCAATTTTTCTTATCTTACTTGTTTTCTTCTTTCTCTCTCTTTTCTGTCTCTCGCTCTATTATTTCTCTCTCGCTCTCTTTTCTGTCTGTCTCTATCTCTCTATTTCATTTTTCTCTGTCTCTGTCTCTCTCTCTTTTTTGTCTGTCTCTATCTCTCTATTTCCATTTTCTCTGTCTCTGTCTCTCTCTATCTCTATTTCCTTTACCTGTCTCTCTCTCTATCTCTATTTCCTTTTTCTATATCTCTCTATCGCTGTAGTTCCTTTTTCTCTCTCTAACTCTCTTTTTCCTCTCTATCTATCTCTCGCTCTATTTTTCCATTTCTCTCTTTTTTCCGTCTTTTTCCATTTCTCTCTTTTTTCCGTCTCTTTTTCCATTTCTGTCTTTGTTCCGTCTTTTTCCATTTCTCTCTTTTTTCCCTCTCCTTTTCCATTTCTCTCTTTTTTCCGTCTCTTTTTTCTCTCGCCATCTCTCTTTTTATTCTCCCTCTCTATTTGTCTCCTAATTTTTCATTCTTTGGATGTCGCTCTGTTTAGTTCTTCCGCTCCTTCTCTTTCGCTTTTCGCTCTCTCTGTCTCCCATTTTGCTTTCTTCCTTTCTCTCTATCTTATTTTTCCTTATTTCTCTTTGTATCTCTCTTCTACTTTCTCTCTCTCTTTGTCCCTCCTTTCTTCTTCATTTGTCCTTCTTTTCGTCTTCATTTGTCCCTCTTTTCTTCTTCATTTGTCTCTCTTTTCTTCTTCATTTGTCCCTCTTTTCTTCTTCATTTGTCTCTCTTTTCTTCTTCATTTGCCAGTCTCTTCTTCTTCATTTGTCCCTCTTTTCTTTGTACTGCTCTCTCATCCTATGTCTCTCTGATTTTTACATACAATTTGTTCTCTGCCCCATTTTTTTTATTCCCTGTCTCTCTCTCGCTTTTTGTCTCTCATGCTTTCTACCCGCCTCTTCCCTGTCCGATACTTCCCCTGCTGACTTCTCCTTTTTTCCCCCACTCACCTTCCACCTCTCTTTTTTTCAAATTTAGATTTATTTAGCCCAACTTTGACAATCATCTCTATTTTATTTGCGCCAGTATGGAGCGAGAGAGAGAGAGAGCTTGAAAAGGAATCTCTCCCTCTCATCCTCCCTCTTATCTCCTCCAGAACGGTTTGATCCCCGGAATTTATAATGGAAGTGGGGGAGAGATTCGGAACGGAAATGGAAAAGTTCCTTTCTTTTCCCTCTCTCTCTCTCTCTCTCTCTTTCTCTCTTTCATCTACTCAAGACATTTCTGCATCATTTCTCGACATTCTTTCTCCTCCGTCCGCCCTTTTGACAAACGACTGTGCCTTCCTCGGGATTAACTTGCTTTTATTTCCCCGACCTCCTCCCTCTTCCTCTACAATATCTTGCTTTCACAGGGCGGGAAAGAGAGATATTGGAGAGGAACTGAAGGGGATTATAATTGTGAAGTGTAATCAATAGGGACAGTCTCGTTTTTTAATTAATAAACATTTTTCACACGTCTTACATATTCCCGTGGGGATATTGATTTGGGAAATAAAATAAACACGGGTTCTTTTCGCACTTTTAGCATGCACCATCATTAAGGAAATAACAGGTGTGGGGAATTCCATAGCCCGTTCTCCTTTAAGCTTTTCGTAAGGTAGATAATGGGTGTGCATTTGTGCATACATTACATATAAATATCTAGTATATACATAAAAAAAATTATTCCATCTGTGTATCATTTGCCTTGCTCATCTTTCCTTTTTGCTTCCCTTGTGGGGAGCTGGATGGCTCTTCATGTGCCTTGGAGGAGATGACTCTTCTTTGGCTTTTTGGGGGCGGAAGAGATGTGAAATTGGACTCGTGCCGTGTCTTTTTCAAGAATATCCTTGTCTTACTACCTTCGCATTTCCTTTCTCTCTCTATTTCTCTCTCTCTCTCTCTCTGCTTTTCTGTTTTTCCCTAGCCAACTCTTTTGACAAGAAGCCAGCCATGGGCGGGAGCAAAAAGGGTTGAAATGCAATCACTCCCCCTCCCTCACCCTGTACTTTGCTGGAGTAAGTGCACACTCTGGTGCCTCAGATCAATTTACATGGCTGGTGAATCTCTCTCTCTCTCTCTCTTTATTATCTCTCTAGTCCGTCTCTTTGCTCTCTCTTTTCCCTTGAAATATTTTCTCTCTCTTTCTAATCTTTCTCTATCCATTCTCCCTCCATAGTCTTTCTCGTCTTTCTCTGCCTGTGTGTCGATGTCGATGTAGTCTCTCTCTGTCTGCTCTCTCTCTAGTCTCTCTGTCAATGTAGTCTCCCCATAGTCTCTGTATCTGTAGTCTCTCTGTCAATGTATTCTCTCTACAGTCGCTGTCTCTCTAGTATCTCTCTCTTTCCACTCTCTACAACTCCCTTCTTCTATTCTCTGCATACGTTTTCTCCGTTCTGTCTCTCTGACTAGACTCTCTTTTCTGCCTGTCTCTGTTCTTTCTCTCTCACTATTCTGTGCATGTTTTTATTCTCTCTCCATTCTCTCTTTATTATCTTTATTTTCTCTCTTTATTATCTTTATTTTCTTTCTTTATCATCTTTATTTTCTCTCTTTATCATCTTTATTTTCTCTCTTTATTCTCTTTATTTTCTCTCTTTATGCTCTTTATTTTCTCTCTTTATTCTCTTTATTTTCTCTCTTTATTTTCTCTCTCGTTTTTCACTCCTCATTCTCTTTATTTTCTCTCTCGTTTTCACTCTTTTTTATCGAGAGAATTGACTGTATTGAGAATGATCGAACGCAAAATTTTTAATCTGTATACAGTGGAGTCTCTATATAACAACTCTGAAGGGAAGGATGAAAAACATTGTTACCGAGAAAAGTTGTTATGTACACAGAACGTAAAATATGCACCTTCCATGTACGAAGGGTTGGAAAAATAATGCTGTTACAGAGGAATGTTGTTATAAAGAGACTTGTTATAGAGAGACTCTACTGCACTTTTCTCCTCTGTCACCCGAGTCTCTCTCTCTCTCCTCATGCTTTATTACTCCCTAAAAGTCACGTCCTTTTCACAGCCACGGAGATATCCAGAAAATGAGAACTTCCTCGCTCTGAATCAACCCTTTCACTCTCTTGTCCGGCTTCACTGCCCCTCACCTGCACCCAGCCAACCCTCCAGCATCCTAAATAGCTCCCACGTAATTAAAGGGTGAAAGTCCAAGTGACTCTTCCTCCAAACGGAAGTATTTTCCCAGCGGTTTTTTCCCCTTCATTTGCCAAAAGCAAAACATCAACGTAAATAAATGGGAACATTTGTAAGGATATATTGAAATCACCCGCGGCAAACGAAATCAGAAGCTCCCTTCAAAGGCCTATGAGAATTCCACAGTGATTTTAATTAGCTAATGACGATCAATACAAGTGTCCAAGGTTATCTGTAATAGATATAATGTATACCATGCACAAATGAGCATCTCTTGATCAAAAGTTACATACATATACAGTCGACTCTCACTATAACAGTCCTCTCTATAAAAGCACTCTCACTATAACAGCAGTCTGGGATCCCTCCGAGAGCTTTATCAAGTAAACGGCTCCTTCTGTAAATGCACTTGCTATAACAGCAATTTGCCTATAACAGCAGGGTTTTCCCTTCCCTAGGCCACATTTCTCTCACTATAACAGCATTTTCTTTCTATAACAGCATTCAAATAAGATCAAATACCCCTTTAAAATTAACCTTTTCTCTATAACAGCACTTCAACTATAAAATATCGCAATTTTATTCATTTTTCAACAAAAATTCTTCATTTTGGGAAAATTGCGTAAATATTGAAATCATCTATTACATTATCAATACTATATCTGAAATTGCTGCTAATTAATCAATATTATTATTTTTTGCTAAGTTTTCTATAATAACAGCATCTCACTATAACAGCACAATTTCATGCTCAGATAGGGTGCTGTTATAGTGGGAGTCGACTGTATACATATGTGGCGATGATGGGATTGGAGGGAAGCCGGACGGCTTATGGGGAAAAGAAGATTTGGGATGATCAGGGATGATGACATTGTCCTTGAGAGAGGATGACGGAGATTTTTGCCAGGGAAGTGTCTCTCTCTCATTTTCCTCTCTTATTTTTAATGTCTCTCGTATATTGGCCGGGTTCGGGTGGATGGAGATGAGCCCATTACGAAAAGAAAAAAAAATTACAAGTACAGGGCGGCATCATTTCCTCTGCTCCGTGCCAATATCATCTTCCTTTCCGCGGAAAAACGATGAGGATGAGACGGGGAGAGAGGCGTGAAAGACGAAAGGATTAGATGATACAAAAAACTAGCAAAAACAACTAGCAAAAAGGCACAAGCAAAAAAAAAATACTGCAAAAAACAAGGGATGTGAAGCGTGACGGAAGAACGATTTTTGCTCATATTTTGTTCCCAAAATCCTTGTTTTAACATTTTTTTTGTCAAGTTTCTGTCGCTTTTTAATCCTTTTTTTGTCTCCATTTGCTATCTTCGTCTTTCTGTACTTCCTTTAGTGAATTTTTGCATTTATTTTTCTCTGTAATTTAATGTTTTCCTCGGAAACGTGTTTATATTTTGCGTTTAAGAAACTTGGAATATAATTGAACTTTTTAAATTAATAATTAAAAGTTCCTTTTACATGAGCTTTTACATTTAAATGGATTTATACACGTATATACATATGACACATATAGGCATAGCTACATAAATAGCACATATGTATATATGTATGCATATATGGCACGTAAGAGGACATTCCGAGGACTTTCCCTTATTTTGATGGCCATGTCCCTCCACGCCATTAAAATTCCTGGGCAAAAATCCCCAAAAAGCTAATGTTGAGGAGAATCTTTAGAAATGAGAGAGTTTTCAAATTTTTCCTAAACTTTTCTCCGGCTCTTGGAATGAAATTAAAATTCCTGCATACAAAAAAAAAAATGACATGACATTGCCTCTCAAAAAAAGTGTTGCTTTAATAACGATTTTTTGCAGGAGAAAAAAAAAGGTCCCTGGTAGCTTATTCTTTTCTTGTTTCCTTTTCTTAATTTTAGAAAATGAGAATTCAAAAACGTACTGAGAAGTTGAAAAGGAATGAAAGAGCACGTTGGAAGCGGCTGGGCCTTCTTTCCCGAAAATGACTCATAAATGTATGAGAATGCAAATTTTTATGGGCCATAATAATAATCGGGCTGGCCATATTTTAGATGGTGTGAAGCGGAAAAAGTGCCTCAATGTCTGCCGTGTCTTCCTCGGCGTCTCCCTTTTACGTATGCCAAATGTAAATGGCCGTTTCTAAATTTAGACAACCTGCATCTTATATAACATTGAAAATCTCAGAGGGTTTTTTATCCTTTTTTTATATATTTATTTTTTTCCCCAAGAAATCCCCGTCACTCTTCCTCTCGTTACCCGCCGTTATTAAATTATAATAAAAAATGGGAAATATACTATTTTCACTCGTCAACTATAGCTTGGGGAGGGATTTTTTTTTTCGGTGCCGAAAATAATTTGACAAGTGCTATTTATTTGGGAACATCATCAATATGATGACATGGATGAGTGTAAAAATTTAATAACCTTCTTCTCCCACACCAAACGCTGTTTGGGGCTTTCATGTGCTCCATGTGACACTTTTTTTTATCCCCGGCCACGGCCTACGCACAGATTATGGTGTAATCGAAAGAGGGAGAGAGAGAGAGACGGAGAGAAAGAGAAAGAAATATACACCGCCTGGATCGGCACTCAATCAATACTTGATCCGCTTAAATCTTCCTATATTTTGGAAATTCGAACTTTACGAAAGAGAGAGCGAGAGAAAGAGAGAGAAAGGTAAAGAGATACAGCGAGAGTCACAGAGACAAAAAGAGGGAGGAAGAGAAAGAAATAGAGAGAAGTAGAGAGACACAGCGAGAGAGACAGAGACAGAAAGAAAGAGAAAGAGAGAGAAAGAGAGAGAAAGAGAGCAAAATAGAGAGACATAGAGTCAGAAAAATAGAGAAAAAATAGAGTCACAAAAATAGAGAGAAATAGAGGCAGAATAAAGAGAAAAATAGACTGAAAAATAGAGAAAACGGCTGGAGAAATAGACAGCAATACAGAGAAAAATATGGAGAAATAGAGACAGAAATATAGAGAGACACAGAGGCAGAAAAATTGAGAGAAAAATAGAGAGAAAATTAGAAATAAAAACAGAGAGAAATAGAGAGACAGAAAAATATAAATAAAAATAGAGAAAAACAGAAATATAAATAGAGAGAAAAAAGGAGAGAGCGAGAGAAAAAAAATAGAGAGAGACATAGAGACAGAAAAATAGAAATAAAAATAGAGAAAAATAGGGAGAGAGAGAAATGGAGAGACAGAAAAATAGAAATAAAAATAGAGAAAAATAGGGAGAGAGAGAAATGGAGAGAGAGAAAAATAGGGAGAGAGAGAAATAGAAAGACAGAAAAATGGGGAGATAGAGAAATAAAAATAAAATAGAGAGAAATAGAGAGAGAAAAATAGGGAGAGAGAGAAATAGAAAGAGAAACAGAAATAAAAATAGAGAGAAATAGAGAGAGAGAAAAATAGAGAGAGAAATAGAGTAAAAAATAGAGAGAAAAATAGAGAGAAAAACAGAGAGAAAAATAGAAAAAAATGTGGAGAGAAATAGAGAGAGAGACAGTTTTGGCGTTTTTTAATAGGCCCGATTAACCATTTTTACCGCGTAAAAAATCATACAAAAGCATATTTTGGAATTTCCCCGACGCCTCAAATGTCTTTTAAATGATAATTAATTTAAATTTAATGTAAAATCGGATTGCAAAAAAATACAAAATTGGTAAAATCCGCTGCAATAAGAAACAGAGACAGTATTTTACTGGAGAATAATAAAAGAAAGGAAATTTGGCGTGTCCATTTTCATTCATCTCTACCACTGATTTTCAAGGATAGACAATTCTTGCCCAAAATCTGTGGCAGAAAAAAAGATCTGAGGAAAGAGAAGTCTGAAGGGGTGCCCAGATTCAATTTTGTCCTCCCGTCCTTCCCTCTCATCGTGTCTACTATGTATGGGCATTTTGAGCTACTTTTTGATCATGTCCTCTCTGCAGTTGACTTGCGAAAAAGAGGGACAGTGTGGATAATAATAGCCGAAGAGATGAGGCTGGCGTGAAAAAGGAGACGGCGAGGGAATCTTTTGAATTGCACGTAAACACCATAAAAATGAGATCGAATTTCCTCGGCTTGTTCTCTCGGAAAGCTTCTTCAAAAGAGAAGTCAGCCACCGGGTTTTATTTCATTTTTGTTAATGTCTTTGCGCCATGTTGGATCCTCATAAAATCTTTCGTTCTTCCTCAGTTTCTCTATATTTCACTCTCTCCTTTCCTCTCTTTCTGTCTCCCTCTCTTTCCCTCTCTCTCTCTTTCTCTTTCTCTCTATCT
>JAQGBT010005561.1:0-14083 GCA_034698585.1 Disparrhopalites patrizii
GTTCTCTATAACAGCATTGCTTTTATAACAGCAAAATTTTGGGTTCCCTTGGACGCTGTTATAGAGAGACTCCACTGTAAATATAAAAACGTGTTTGCGCCATTTCAACGTAAGCGTTTTTACAGTAGAATTCAAGGAATGACGTCCGGAAAAATATGAATTAAAATTCGAATTAAAATACCTGTTTTAATACAAATTTAAATTTCGGGTATCTAAAATATAAATTCTAATTCCAATACAATTTTATTAAATTATTCAGATATCAATACCTATACTTTTCGAATACTTTTAAAAATTTATTTGTAATGCAATCTATTATAATTTGTAGCTTAAAATCAGCACACAAAATTATAAATTTCCTCCGCAAATCTGACATCTGACATCTGATTTGCAAACATCGATGCTTTTACTAGTGAAATAGTTATATGTATTACTGCCAATTGAAAACATCATTGTTCCAATACCTGGATTATAGGCAAAAAGAAACTGCCCTGAGGCGGGAATTGGAAACATAATGAAGGAATTTTCGAATACCAATAAAGTATCGAAATCCAAATATCAAGTTTTGAATTTTGAACGTATGTATGTGTAATTATACATTCTAATTAAAATATTTTGCTGACAAAAATATGGATACTAATTCCCATTAAAATAATGAAAAATATTAATATAATTCCGGTTAAAATACTGAAAAATATTAATATAATTCCGATTTTAATTTAAATATCAAATCAGATGTCATACCTTCCTAGAATTAACGGATTTTAGTGACTAATGAAAAAACTAACTTAAAATTTGAAAATAGCTATATGTACTTACTAATAACTTATTATGTACTAACTTAATAATTTACTTTTTCACGCCCTCTTTTTTAATGCTATTCAGTTTTTCATTTAACACTGCTTTGATGTACCTACTTCCGGGGCGGTAAAATAATTCTTTTATTTTATAGATAAAGCTTATGAGCTTATGACAAATGGAAATGTGAATGAATTCGTATTTACCAGCAGATTTGTATGCCATTTGTCTGAACATACAAATATTTTAGAATGTTTGTGCCTCGCTCCGAAAACGATAACATTTACGGCCTCGACATTATTATAACTACGAAATTCATATGCTACATAAATATATGCATCCCCAAATATATGTAATAATTCACTATTGCATGCAAACATTTCGCGCAAACTAATGAGGAAAAACCTGAAGCATCAAAATGAGATATGACAAAACCTGCTCCAACATTCTCTGTGGAGTTTTCAAGCTACAATAAATGCTGAGAAACCTAATGCCGAATGGGAACAAAGAACTATGTCGTAGCTTCAAATATTTAAAATACGCTCGGGCCTGCACCTCACGGAGTTTCCCCTCATACACGTGATATTTCCAATGGAGAATGGACCTCGCTGAAAAATTCCGGATTTGACCCAGACTGCTAACGACGACCACAATCATAAACAGCATTATGACGAATGCAATGGGGAAGAAAACATAGACGTGGAAATCCATCCGCTCGTAGAACATCAAGGAAACGAAAGCCATGATTGTGGTCATGCCACACATGAAGAACATCATGAAGGAGAGGAGCTCGTACACAAATTTATTGATAAACACCGTGAGAATCCTGAATTTCTGGAACATATGGAATTTGAATTCCAGCTTGAAAGAAACGTTCGGGCTGGGGCGGGCGCTGTTAAAATAAGGATAACTTTAACTGAATTGATAATTTTGACAAATTTCATTTGGTTCATTTCGACCAATTTCCTTTGGTTCATTTCGACAAAAATTTGGTTCATTTCGACCAATTTAATTTGGTTCATTTCGACAAATTTAATTTAGGTAGTTCATTTCGACTTTTCAAAAACTTACTAAAGAGCAGGCAACCATTGGAGAATATTGATGAAATAGCTGCAAACAGAAATCAGGGAGAAAACAAAGGAGACCCACATGCCGGTGAGAATCCAATATTCAATTGCGGATAACGGTAGGCGTACACTCCAATAGTATCGGTAGGGCAAGGGGATGGCTGATATTACATGCATGGTGTGATCTGGGAAGATGAGCACAAACAAGGTGAAGGCCGATGGAAGCAGGATGAGCATGGATACCATGCTTCCCACCGTCCCCATAGACACAGCCGTGGCCCACCACATTGGTGTTTCAAAATTATTTTCTGTACAAATAATTAACCAGAGTAATATTTAAGCTATGCATTGCATTAAATGTTGTTCTAAGTTTGTCACGTGGAGCATCAAAATGTCTATGTATTTTTGTGTATTTTTGAAAAACAACAGTAAATTCGGTTCGTCTAAACTCTATAGCTATATGTATATGAGTAGGAATAACCAAATGTTTTATTTTGATCGAAAGTGTGTTTAAGATTCAGGCCAAATATGTTTGCTGTAAATTTAAAAAATCTAAAAGTTTTAAAAATTGTATATAGTATATAATCAAATTTTAAAAAGTAAGAAAATGGAACATCTCGAAACTAACAATTTATTTTTTGCGGAACGATGATTTTTCACCAGTGATGGCATTTTTGATTTCAGGCATTCAAAAATGTACATTTGAACATGAGTAAAAGTTAATTGTTCACATTTGTTTACATTAACCTGCGGGTAAGTAGGAAGGAGCGGGAGAAATATCTGCATAAAAAGAGCGCTGCGAAGTGAGCGGCGTGATTTCTTAATAAAAAATAAATCACTGACCTACACATGTTCATAATAGCATACAAGGACAAGAATATATTTATATGTACATATACATATACAAGGGTGTGTTTATATGTATACACATTAAATGAATACCTATATTATATGTACATTCGTCGGTGAAGAAACGTATGTGACTATCTCCAGCGAACGCTAATTCACGAAGTGATCATCTCCATTCGGCGCCTCTGTGCACAAAGTAATCAAGTCCAATAAAAATCAAATAGATGCCCTTGGGCCTCGGACGAACTACCGCGCTATACGTTCGTTTTAGCTAATTTTCCGTCTGAACAAACCGACATTTCATTTATTTTGATTTTTTTAAATAAAATTGCATCTCGAACTAAATTTTCGAACCAAACGTGTGTATAGTGCTTTCAGCTTGTTTTTTGTATTGTTTTTGCCCACCCACAATTTTCGTAAAATATGTGGGATTTTGTTTTTGTTGGTAACTCTGTTTTTTGCATGTTATTGTTATTAGTTATTATACGGAGCACAAAGTACGATTTTGCTTTTGTTGTGTTTATAAACAAAATCGTGACAACTTACAGCACTACGTGTATAGAGGACCAGCAATTTAACAATGCAAATTAATTTACTTCGATTGTGATAAATTGTGTTTAGTTTGCTGTTATAATTGATTTGCAATGGCGGTCGGGCTTAAATCTGTGCTATTCGCACAGTAGACGTGACTCTAGTTCTAAAAAACTGGAAAAATTAATTTATATTGGGTAATTAGTGAGTATATAGAATCCTAATTAAAATTTCTCATAATCTTCATATTGAAAAATTTATTCAATTTTTTTGGTTTTGATTTTTTTTTTTGGAGATGACCACTTACTGCACGCAAGAAAAATGGAGATGATCAATTTGTGAATTAGCGTTCGCTGGAGATAGTCCGATACGTTTCTTCACCGACGATATATACTCAAGGGAGAAAGCTCTAAATGCTATAACTAAACAATATACAGTTTTGTCTCCCTATCGATCGACAGGGAAAACATGTAAATTGTTAATGTAAAATGCTATATGGAATGTATGTATACCTTACACACATTTCTATTAAGGAAAAGGAGGGTTGACCTTGACTATGCAACTATTCACTCAACAAATTAGGATTTGCTGGAAAAATAGCTTACCTAAAAGTATCTCCCTGATTTTGTGGGTGCCATTTAAAACGCCCACAGCGTAAATTCCCCTCCGAGCCACTGCCACATGCACTAAAACGCCGCAGAAGATCTGCATTAGTTTAATGAAGTGAGCGGCGGCTGCCGTCGTAATTTCCCTGCAGGACTGCACACGCTGGATAAATGCGTGGCAGGTGAAGCCTGCGTCTCCCATAAGCAATATGATAAATATGTGGTAGCACACCATTGACAGGGACCACGAGGGAAACAATTTGATGGGGCTGGATTGTTCATTCCCCACAAATTTGACTCTTGCCAGTGGTAGTAATTTGAGAAAATTTGCTAGCCTCAATGACGTTTTAATGACAAAAATGTTGCACCCAACAAGTTTTTCCCACAGATGACTTCCATTCGACTTCCTTGGTATTGATTCCACTTTAACGTTATCAATAATCTCTAAATTTTCAGAATCCGTAAAAACTATTCCCAAATCTGTTGTGATCAGCTCCATGATACAATTTTCAATTGCCACAACTCTAAAAAATGCCAATCGAGAAGGGTTCAATATAGGACTAAATTACTTCGAGAAGTATTGAGCAGTTAGCCTTTAGATGTTTATAGCAGGCACACGTTCTATGTGTTCACATGGAATAATTACTAACATCAACGTAGAATTACCATCCTTGCGACCATTATTATTGGGAAAATTCGTAACGTGTGGGGGAAATTTGTAATTAGTATTTTTTATGGCTAAGAATTGTAATCGTTGTCTGCTCTAATTACCAGTGGCTCTACCTGATCACGTATACATATATCATTACATATATCATACAAAATTAACATATACATATAATTAACATATACGTTAAGTATATCAATGGAATTGTAATTTTCTCTCTGCCTACGAACTTGAGATATTCTTCGAAAGTACGGCAGTATGAGTAAATTGCAGATGAAATCTTATTAGCCGGACTTTTGTATTAATGACAACGACAATGGGCGTAAAGGTATAAAAGTCGGATAAGTATAAGCGTATACATATACACATGTATGCAATTAAAAGGAAACTCCGATGTGTGTTCCAATATGGACTTTCGTAGCAGGATCCAGCAGATAAACAAAACAAAATATTATATTTTTTTATCGCGACGCCAATGAATAAAGCCCACGCAAATACCGTCTATAACAATACATATACATATTATTTTGTAGGTACACATACCTACGAAAACGAGAGAAACACAGCATAAGTATTGATATAGCAAATCCATAATTTTGTAGCGTGTGGCTTCGCGCTAAGCATTCCAATATGGGTATAGAATGGCTACGTATTGCACAAAATTTGTCAGAATTGCGGTTACATAATTCCTTTAAAAAACTATTTTACGTCGATTAAACATTAAATATTCGTGCAGTAATACAGTGTGACAGGAGAAATTGTGAAAATGATTGGCGGCACTATATTTACGTTTTATAGTTTCTTAATTACACACACGAACGTTCAATAATACGGATACGTTTTCTGTCCTAACGGCCAAAATGGCGTTTGTTTGTTCGAAAATCGATGCATCCACAATCGATGATCGAACTATTCACAAGCATTTGGATTTAAACATCCAGGTTAATATTAAGTTTAAGATTTCCAAATTTAATTTTCTTTAAGATTGAGAAGTATACGTATACTAAATAACTAAATTCATACGGAGAGTAGCGTATATATACTTGAATAAGCAACAAACTTCCACCAAAGTGGAACATGTATAGTCAGAGTCTGTACGGTTATAGCAAGGACGTCATTCATTTTACAAGCAATAGGTACATTATGTCAACATTCATTAGCCAAATTCCCTCTTACGTATTAATAGCAATTGCAGTCCATCAGGAACATGATGTGGAACGAATCTGTACAATCTGTACAATAATGTAAATCTGAATACTAACTGCATTAATAATGAATTGTATCAGTAAATCAGTAATTCGTCAAAATTTATAAAATAGAAAAATGGTGGAAAAATATAATGTACAAGCTAAAGAAAGACAGAGAATGACAACACAATAATTTGAACCCAAGTTAATGCGGGTAAATTTCAAGCATAAGAATGAGGTAGGACAGAACTTGCTCCAACATCTTCTGTGGAGTTTTGAGGCTACAATAAATGCTGAGAAATCTAATTCCAAATGGGAGCAGGCATCTGTGTCGTCGCTTCAAATACTGGAAATACGCTGGGGCTTGGTTGACTTCCCTCACCTTCCCATCATACACATGATATTTCCAGCGGAGAATGGATCTCGCCGACAAACTCAGGATTTGACCCAAATTGCTCACCACCACCACGATCATGAAGAGGATTATGACGGCGACGATAGGGAAGAAAACGTAAATGTGGAGATCCATCCGCCCGTAGTACATCAAAGAGACAAAAAGAAAGATCGTTTGTAACCCGCAAAGGAAGAACAACATAAAGGAAAGGAGCTCATAGATAAAGCTGTTAGTAAACAGCGTGAGGATCTTCAGCTGCTGGAACACATGGAATTTGAATTCCAGCTTCAAGGAAGCGTTAAGTAACTGCGGACGGGCGCTGTTGGAAGTATTGATTTAATTTATTTGATTGTTTTAATCAATTAATTTTATTTTTCAATTAATTAAAATATTTTGAGACTGTTTACTGTCCGTATATTCTGAAACTTACTAAAGCGCCGGAAGCCATTGGAGAATGTTGATAAAATAGCTGCAAACGGTAACAAGAGCAAAAATGAAGGAGCACCACAAGCCGGTGAAAAGCCAGTGCTGTACAGCTGCCATGGGTATACGCACCACCCAGTGAAGTCGGTAGGGCAAGGGAATGACCGAAATAACATTCATGGTATGGTTTGGGAAGAGAAGGACGAATATGGTAAACATGGTGGGAATCAAGACAAACATAAACGTCATGCTTCCCAACGTGCACATAGCCACAGCCGTGGCCCACCAAACTGGAACTTGGAAGTCATTTCCTGGAAACGTAACACAGTAAAAAAGAGCGATAATTACGAATTTCCTATAAGACTGTATATTTCGTCGTAGAAGGGTCTGTCATACTATAAACAAAATTCTAGTATGACAATGATGTACAAAATTGTGGTATGAATTGGTAGTGTACAAATAATGTAGGAATTTGTAGTGTACTAATACTGTGTAGGAATTTGTAGTATAAAATTGCAGTAGGAATTTGTATAGTATAAAATTGCTGTAGAAATTTGTGTAGTATAAAATTGCTGTAGAAATTTGTATAGTATGAAATTGCTGTAGGAATTTGTATAGTATAAAATTTCTGTAAGAATTTCTGGTACAAAACGGTTGTACAAATTTGTAGCATGAAATGAAAATACGAAAATGTGAATTTTGTATAATGAATTTGTAGTATAAAACGGCTGTAAAAATTTGTTGCATGCATTTGTAGCAATTAAAAAGGATGTACATATTTGTCGTATAAAAAGGCTGCATAAATTTGTCCCATAAAAACGCTGTACCAATTTATCCCACAAAAACGCTGTACAAATTTGTTGCATATATTTGTATCCTGAAGTATAAAACCCGTGTCACAATGTCCGTCACCCGTTACCCGTCATTCCCTCACCCCAGACTCATGGCATCAGTCTCTGCAAAGGTCGCATGCTTTGCATACGACCTTTGCTCACTTGCAATCAGTTTCTGTTGCATAACCGTTAGCTATAGTGAATTAGTGAAAAATGATTAATCACTCAAAACTTCGCCCGTTACAGCAAAAAAACCGTTATAAAAACACAGTTATAGAGAGTGCTTTTGTCATTTAATATCTCTCGGAGGGAGTGGGGTTGGTGAACACCGTTATAATGCGAACATCGTTATAAAGAGATCCGTCGTAGAGAGAATTAGCTGTACTCCTAGCCATGGTAACGTAACTGTTAATATCTTCCATTTCAACGTTTAAATTTCTTTACGTGGTAGCTGCCGTAGGCGGTATGGGCATACTATAGTATATAAAGAGGATGTATAAATTTGTTGGATTAAAAAGCTGTATAAATTTGTCGTATAAAAAGGCTGTATAAATTTGTCGTATAAAAAGGCTGTATAAATTTGTCGTATAAAAAGGCTGTATAAATTTGTCGTATAAAAAGGCTGTATAAATTTGTTCTACAAAATGGCTGCATGTTTCGTGTAAAAAGGCTATACAAACTAGTATAAAAAGGCTATACAAATTTGTCGTATAGAAAGACTGTACAAATGTTTCCTATAAAAAGACAGCACGAATTTGTCGAATAAAAAAGCATGATTAATAACAGTGGACTCTATCAACTCTCTCTATAACGACACTCCTTATTACAATTTTTTCTATAACAAATTTTGAATAACCTTATTTTTCAGCCCTTCATATGAGTGTACATATTACTTTCCATATGGCAACTCCATATAACAACTATTTTTTTTCTTCTCTTCAGGATTACAGTCTGGAGTCTCTATATAACAACTCTGAAGGCAAGGATGACAAATATTGTTACAGGGAAATTTTGTTATGTATATAGAACATAAAATATATATTTTGCATGTACGAAGGGAGGCAAAAATAATGTTGTTACAAAGAAATGTTGCTATAAAGAGACTGGTTATAGAGAGACTCCACTGTACTAAAGTCCACTGTGGTGCGAATGTTTCTCCAATGAATATCACAGCCAAACTGAAAATTTTGTTGTCACATACCCATGAGAATTTTCCTGATCTTGTGAGTGCCATTTAGAACCCCGACAGCATAAATTCCCCTCCGAGTCACGGTCGCATGAACTAACAATCCGCAGAAAAGCTGAATAAACTTGATGAAGTGAGCAGCGGCTGCGGTCGTAATTTTCTTATTGGTCAATATTCGCTGCACAAATGTGAAGCTGGTGTAGCTTGTGTCCGCCAAAAGAAGTACGAGGAATATGTAGTAGCCCATCATGGACGCCGACCATCTGGGGAACAATCTAATGGGGCCGGATTGCTCATTGTTTGTAAATTTGACCCGGGCAATTGGCAATACTTTCAGAAAATTTGCCAGCCGTAGCGAGATTTTAATGAAGAAGAGGTTCAACCACGCAAGTTTATCCCATAATTTGCTTTCTTCGGATTTCTCCGGTTTTTTCACTATTACGTCTTTAATGTTTTCGGAATTCTCAGTATCTGCAATTGTTATTCCCGAATCCGTTGGAATCACTTCCATGGTGAAATGCCCACACTAATTTTCCTGATTTCAAAAACGCTTCCCTGATATTAAAAACTGTAAAGCTTTATTGCTTATCGTCCTTATGTGACCAAAAGGCACAAAAGCTCTGCATAGCAATCCAGCCCATTCTTAATAAAAAACCACCAGACAAATTAGGCCTGGAATTACTTATAGCTACAGCACGCGTTCATTGTTAGTAATCATCGTTTAATTGCATTAACACAAAATAAATATATTCCTACGCGAATCATCTCCGTGAAACACGGCGAAGATAAAAATTGTAATGGGCAATTGTAAGGACAAATGATGGCAATGATTATCCACCCTAATATTACCGCTTTCCATGATCACTTATACCAGGAGCCAATCATATCCTTTAGAATCATGCCTACAGAAGAGTTTCTGTAGTCTTCGTATAGTAGAAAATTAAGTATATAAATATAGTGTGTTTATATGCATGTGTATACAGGGACTTTCGTAATAGTGCTTACGACGGCTTCTGAGATAATCGACATCACAGAAATTAAGAATTACAAATTACTTATATTAATTACGTATACATATGCATATACCTATATATGTATCTATGTATATGTGTATATATTTGATACTGTGTGGAAGAAAGGTTAAATGCAAGGATGTATGTTAATTCGTCGACTGCTGATGAATGAACTTTATTCTATTTACCCTCCGAAACTCGATGTGACTCAGGCTATCAGAAAAGGTGAGGTTAAATAAACTACAAAAGAAGTAAGAGCCTTTAAATATCGATTAATATTATTGTTAAATATACAAATTATAATTATGTATTATTAATGCGCTGGTTCATATTTAGTGTAATCACAATCAAGTCAAAATTACAATTGGAGTTACTAACTCATTAAATACATCTCAAACAATCGACAGTGTTGATAGATTGGCTCTATAAACTTCTGTACTAATACTATACTTTCTTATATTTACTAGTAGCTATGCCCACGCAGCCAACGGCCGGCAAAAATGCTAAGCAATTTGTTTGAACCCCGTCTGCGGTATTTGAATAAGTTTTCGGGACAATTCGTGTCCCGTTTGAGCAAAACCATAAAAAACAACGACCCGCGCACGTTTTTTAGCAACTTCCCTGATTTGAAATAAGAAAATACAGTGGGCTCTCGCTATAACAACCCTGAAGGGAAGGGTAAAAATGTTTGTTATACTAATATAGAAAAGTTGTTATATGGTAACATTCAATATGCACACTATACATATACAAAGGGCTAAAAAATGAAGTTGTTATAGATAAAACGTTGTTACAAGAAGAGTTGTTATAGAGGGAGTCCACTGTACATAGATACATGATAGATATTGGAAAACGGAGAAGGGAGTGAAAAAGGGGACAGAAAAAATAAAAAAGAGCAGAAAACCAGATGCGAAAAAAGGACGACAATGGAAGTAGTAAGGTAAATCAAAAAAAGAAGGGAAAAAAGATACGATAAAAAATCGGATAACGTTAGGAAGACAGGAACATGAGAGAAAGACAGAGACAAAAGAAGAAAGAGCGAAATAGGAAAACGAAATACCCCAGAAAAAAACGAAGGAAGAAATAGTAAAACACATTAGAAGAGGCAGATGTAAAAAAAAAAAAGAAAAAAAACAGGAATAAAATAATGGAGAGAAAAAAATGAAAACGACAATGAGGGGGAAGAGAAAAATGAAAATAAAAGGACAAAAGAGAGTATAATAATTTTCCATCTTCAGAAAACAAGGAGAAAACAATAAAAAGAAAACGAGACGAAAAGAGAGCATGATAAAAATAAAGGGAAAGGGAAGAAACAACAAAAGGAGATACATATTAAAAAATTATGGTAAAAACGAAAAACGAACTATGTAACAAAAATGTGGGGAAAATGGAGCAACAAAAAAGAGAATAGCAAAAATGAGGGAGACAGAGATGGGGGAAAGCGAATCGAAAGCAAAAATCTAGGGAAAACAGAGAAAAACTTATTCCGGAAAAATGCTCAACATCAATATGAGGTAGGACATGATCTGCTCAATCATCCTCTGTGGGGTTTTTAAACTGCAATAAATACTAAGGAAACGGATGCCAAAGGGAGAAAGGCCTTTCCGTTTTCGACTGAGAAATTGAAATTCCATCCGCGACCGGATCCCTTCCCTTAACCTCCCGTCTTGAAGCTGGAACTTCCACATGTGAATAGCCCTGAAGGACAAGGCCCGGATCTGACCCCAGTTGCTTACAACCACGACGATCATGAAAATGATCATTAAACATGAGCCAGGAAAAAATATGTAGATGTGCATATCCATCCTTCCGAAGTATCGGAGTGCAATGAAGGCAAAGAGGGTTTGGATCCCACAGAGGCAGAAGAGCATGAAGGAGATGAGCTCATAGAAAAAAGCGTTCATGAAAAACGTGAAGATCTTCAGTTGTTGGAAAATTTGGAACTTAAACTCCAATTTTGGGGGCGTATTAATGAATTTCGGTCGGGAGCTGTAAGAAAAAAAATGTTGGGTGTGGTTTATGTATACAAAAATAAAAATTATCATTATGTATTATCAGAAATATCAGAAAGTACAAATCATTATTATCAAAAATAATTTTAACAAATTCATGCTCTTACATCAACGCAGGCAACCATATTAGGACGTTCATGAAGTAACTGCAGACGACGATGAGATAAAAGAGAAAGGAGCAGTACAGGCCGATTTGAATCCACATATTTGTGACAGCCATGAGGAGTCGAATGTACCATTGGTATCGATATGGAGTGGGGACCATTGAAATGACATTCATCATGTTATCCGGAAAGAGCATCATCAACGTAGTTAATACTGGTGGGATGAAGAAAAACATCCCGACCACACCGCCCAATGTCACTGTGGCCACGATGTTCGACCACCAAAAGGGAACCTGGAATCCTTCTCCTGTTAATAGATGAATGTCATCAACATTCAGTGGAGTCTCTCTATAACAACATTCAAGGGAAGGAATAATAATGTTGTTACAGGGACATGTTTTTACACGCAGAACATGAATCATTTTGGGGGAAAATGATACTAAAGTTACATACAAAAATCTCATTTTAAATAAAATAGGTATTTGCATGTGTTTTAACGCAAATTACAGTATTCGATCTAAAACTTGATGATTTGGCTCCAGCGCGGTGTTTATAGTTTCACCATCGTGTCCGCTCTTTCTATCCGCCCACATCTCACACATGCAAATGACCTTTGCCTTCCTTCTATTGTATCTCTATAAAGGTAGGTTTACTCCCTAGAGTACAGTGGAGTCTTTTTATAACAGCATTTCTATATAACAACATTATTTTTCGCGTCCTACGTACATGTAATGTTTACATTTAATGGTATATGTAACAGCATTTCTCGGTAACAATATTTTTTTCCTTTTCTTCAGTGTTGTTATAGAGAGTCTTCAACAACGGACTCGGAAAACAAAATAACTACAGTCGAACCTCTCTATAACAACTTCTCTCTTGAACAGCTTTTCTAGCGTGTCTTTTATGTTGTTGCATATACACAACATATGTATACCAATTAGTTCACTCTCGATTCATGAATAATCAGTTTAATTTGAATAAAATGACAAGGCGGAGACTACTTTCTAGGACTGAATTAACTTCCAAAATTCAACGTTTTAATTAATAATTACTTATAATTAGTTTAAATGCACTTACTCAACAATCTGGACATGATAGCTTGAGAACTATTCAAGATCCCTACAGCGTATTTCGCCCTTAAAACCAGATTGGGAAAAAGAAAGGATCCGAAGAAAAGCTGAATCATTTTGATGAAATGTGCGGCTGCGGCCGAAGAAATTTCTGGATTCTGCCTCATCCTCCAGACAAGAGTAAATCCCGTGTAGCCGGGGTCTCCCAGCATAAACATGCCAAAGACATAGAAGCAGAACATGTCAGCGGACCACTTCGGATATAAATGAATGGTATCTGCCTCATTATTCTCATTGTATTTAATTTTAGATACGGGGAGCACTTTCAAGAGATTTGCGACTCGAAGTACAGACTTCACCGCCAGGAGATTAAGTCCCACCAGCTTTCCCAGGAAGCTATTTGGATTTAATTTTCTCAATTTGGTCGTGGAGGATTTATACTTTCTAACTTTGTCTTTCGCCCATTTGTGAGGTGGCTTGATTGGCGGGAGCATTTCGAATAAGTGCTTTCGATTTTCTTAATAATAGCAAAAAGCTGAAACAAAATTCTTTTTAGAATGTACGATTGCGTTTGTACCGCACACGCATTGCCTAAATGGCAGCCCGAGAGTTTCTGAGACACTGATATCTTATTTAATTATGATTCCCAAGAAACTGGGAGGGGAAAATTCTTATTTCTTTTTATAGTATATAATTTATTCCTCTCATTGAGGACCCAATGCCATGCGTTTCCCATTGCACAATGGTTTATTACGGGGAATTATATCCTATCAACGTCACACGAGTCTGCAATTACACATTACCATACGATATGTTGCGCAATAATTACGCCGGCACTGGCACATGTGTGTTAGTGCCGTTTCCCCGACCTAATACTAATCGGAGCAGCGCTAAATTATATTTAATATTTATTAATTAGTATAAGGATTAGTATCATAATTAGTTGACTTTGCTCATACAAATTACTTCGATGACGGCGTGCGAGGTAATTTTTCGGCAGTATTTGCCGATTTTGTTTACGAAGTTATGGTCAAGGTGTATGTACATACGTAGGTAATTGTTTATATTAATTAAGCTATCTTAATCGATCTGGAGCACTTTCTGGTAGTGATGGAATATTTTTAATGTACGCATATCAAATGGTGTCGAGTAGCTAATTTAAAAAAAAAATCACTGTGGGTGGGTTTCCTCTGCTGGGCAGCAACTATATATAGCAGCGGTGAGCAAACTTTTTCAACTGGTGGTCACAATTCATTTTTAGAAACAACCAATGGTCACCAAGAAAAAATTAAACAATAATTTTAAATTATAGCATAAATAACATTAATGAAAGTTAGCAGTTTT
>JAQGBT010005562.1:0-14082 GCA_034698585.1 Disparrhopalites patrizii
TTCATTCGGCTTTCTCTGCTATTTTCTGTTTTCATTCGGCTTTCTCTGCTATTTTCTCTTTTCATTCGGCTTTCTCTGCTATTTTCTGTTTTCATTCGGCTTTCTCTGCTATTTTCTCTTTTCATTCGGCTTTCTCTCCTATTTTCTGTTTTCACTTACTTTCTATAAGTCGTTTTCAATATTTGCTTTTTTGTCTTTTCTTCTCTTTCTTTTCTTTCTCTTCTCTTTCTCTCTCGTTTCAGTTTCGCTTCCCTTGTCAACTTTTGACTTCTCGTTTTCTCATATTTTTTCTCTGTTCTTCGTCTCTCATATGTCCACTTTCTATCTCAATTCTACGTGTCCCTGAGTTTCACTTTTTTCTCTACTTTTGAAATTTCCCTGTGCACACATTTTTGTCAATTCTCTACGTGACCCATTTTATTGTTGTCTTTCCGTGGATTCCATCTCCCAGGTATTTTATTGTTTCTGCTTCTTCCTTGATGGTTCAATCGTCAAGTTTACATCATTGCCTACTCTCTCTCTACAACCAAACTCGTTCCTCCTGTCTCCGTCGTTGTGGATCCAAGTTCTAAACTTTTCCATGGAGTGACAGGAAGTATCCGACTAGTTCCTTTCTTCCCTTTGTCTTTCACTTGAAAGAAATTGATTGTGTATACATAATTATGTACATACATGCTTGACTAAAGGAAAGTACAGGGGAATCGGTGAGGAAATAAAAGTTGGATGAAGTGTAAAAACACGCTACACTAAAATTCAAACATTGGAGGTACAATTCCCACTAGCACCACAACATTGTCCAAGTTAAAGGGTTAAATGCAGGGAATTGGTAGGAAAGAGACAAAGAGAAAGAGGGAGAAAAACACTTGAGCTTATCATGGACGGCCTCTTGCAGAGCCGTGGGATAGTGTATACATATATACGTATACATACGCATGTGTGACTCTCTCATTGAAAAAGTTACGCAGTGGTGCCTCCGGAGAAAAGAGTCGGGAGTAATAAATAAGTCAATGATAAAATCCATGAGTTTTTATTCGCTTTCATTGAAAACTTGTAAAAGCATTCATCAAATAAATTTTGAGTTCACGAAAGGGCGTGTAATGTCGTAAATCACCATTCTTTCTCCCCGCACTTTGTACCGGTCGCGGGACGAGGCTCTCCAACAAGCCTTTGCCTCTTTAACTCTACTTTCAAAAAAAATTATAGCCAGAAACATTGGTATGCCCACTTGTGTACATACATATACATATGTATAAATTTACAAACCATAGGAAATTGTAGATTGCCTACGTTTTTCCATGCTGAATACGTTGCTTCAGTAAAAAACAAGAGTGTGTGAAGAGGCTGTATATGCTATTTCTCTTACAAAGTGGCCTCACTTATGCATATATGTATATATAATTATACCTACCTAACTATTACTTACGAGGAGACACAGCCAAAATTGCTGATCCTCCTTTAATTTCCTATCAGAATGACACAAAAACCGCGGGTGTCACCGATAGACTTTTCATAGTGCGTGTGTGCCCTATAATGTAATATGTGATTCTCCCCATGAATCCATGTCTACGGCGCTAATTCTCTTTGTGACACACACATGCACATTCCAAAAAAAAAACGTTTGTACATCTACTTACACATTTGCATGGATGCTACAGTCAATGCATATGTATGGATGTACTATAACACAGGCTTTATGGATGCTTCAATATATATGTACACGTGTGAATGCATGTGTCAGTCCGGGGGAAATCATGCATTATTTTAATTTCGTTTCTCTCTCTCTCTCATCCTTTCCGTCGTCCTCCCCATTCTCTCTTTCTCCATTTCTCTCGCTCGTTTTGGAAATCTCCATAAACCACCGACGCTTTGCTTGGGGCCTCAGCCAAAAGAAGCATTCATTTGTTCCATGTCGAGCTACTGCTAAAAGGCTACGTGGGTTATAACGGAGTGTCAACAGGCGCTCCTGGAGGCTTTCGTAAGACAGCTATCCACCAGGAAATATGTACAAAGTCAAAGGAACACCAAAAAACCTCGTGGGAAAGTGTAACCTGGGTACGAATGTGGACTGATAGAGAGGAAAGCGTGAGCTAGAGAGGTGTGAAAAGATGGAAGTGTGAGTAGATACAAATAGAGAAAAGGAGACGATAAGGGTAGTGATATTGTAGAACATAGGAGAAAGTACGAGAAAAATACTAAAGTGAGAGAAGAACTAGAAAAAGAGGAGAAAGTACGAGCAAAATATCAAAGTGAGAAAATGACGAGAAAAAGAGGAGAAAATACCAGAAAAATACCAAAGTGAGAGAAGGACTTAAAAATGAGGAGAAAGTTCGAGAAAAATACCAAGGTGAGAGAAGGACGAGAAAAAGAGGAGAAAGTGAGAGAAGTCCAGTGAGACAAGAAAGGAAAGACAGAAAAAATTGAGAAAAGAACAAGGAGAAAAAAATTGAGAAAAGAACAAGGAGAAAAAAATTGAGAAAAGAACAAGGAGAAAAAAATTATGACAGAAACTTAGAAAAGAAAGAAGAGAGATGAACGATAAATGAATGCGGAGAAATCGAGAAATTTAAGGGAAAAGAGAAATGCAGAAATGAAAGAGAAGAAAATTTTTAAAAAAGGGGACAAATTTAGGGAAAAAGACGAGAAATTTAGAAATTAAAGAGAAGAAATTTAGGAAAAAGGAGGAGGAGATTAGAAATGAAGGAGGAGTAATTTTGAAATGAAGGAGGATAAATTTAGAAATGAAAGAGGAGAAGATTAGAAATGAAAGAGGGGAAATTGATCAAAAAGAGGAGAAGATTAGAAATGAAAGAGGGGAAATTGAGAAAAAAGAGGAGAAGATTAGAAATGAAAGAGGGGAAATTGAGAAAAAAGAGGAGAAATGAGAAATGAGAAAGGAAAAAACGAGAAGAGAAAGTGACAGCAGAAAGGTGGGCACTGAACGTGTAAACATAAAGGGAGAAAGTGAGAAAAAGGCAACAAAATGAGGAAAGAGAATAAAGTGAGAAACTAGTTAATATGTAAAACGACACCAAAACGAGGACAAAGGAGAAAATGAGAGGAGAAAGAAGAAAGGGAAAAAAAGGAAAGGAGAAAATGTGAGAGAAATACTTATAAGGAAGCCAGGATTAATAATTGTCGTGACTTGGCCTCACAAGCAAGTCCCTGCACAAAAATAAAGAAATAACGGCGTCCTGGTTCATTTTTGAACTTATTCCAATTATGAGTTACGTGTGAATGCATAAATAATTGCCCCTCTCTCAAATTATATTTCCCAACCCTTGCTCATCCCCTCAATTGTCAACATTGATGTTCAATTCATTCCCAAAAATATTTTTGTCCAGTCCCCCACACTTAATATTCTTTTGGTGTGAAGCCTACGGGAGTAAACAGTATTTGCAGAGAGTTGAATGAAAAAGGCATTCTCCCTAGAACATGTATGAATGTAATATAGTAATATAGTATATGTAAGTGCTCATTTTTCTCTCTTCTTTTTTTTTATAGATTTCCATGGCGTTTTGGACGTGAGAAGTCCCGGTCACGTCTCCTCCTCACCATTGTCTTCGTGTGGTTTGCAGCAGTTTCTTTAGGTAAGGACGAATCCTCATTTCTTACTCCCCTTAATGCCCTATATCACGGTCGTCATTAGAGAGATGAATGGCCTCCTTTCATGAGATATTACTAATGTATGTCATTCCAAGGATTTTAAATGGGAATTTTGTCTATCTTTCACCCCCATTTCAGCTCTATTTCTTCCCATATCTCTGTGTCTGAAGGATGAACAGGTAAATAATGACTTTCTATTCTTGTGCTTCACTTATTATTCGTCCTTTTTCCCCAAGACATCTCCAACATGTATGTAATGGTGACAACGGGGAACTTTCAACGCATCTGTTGCGTATATTGGGAGCCTTCATTCAAAAATACATTGAATCTGTAATGAGTGTCACCTTTAGGGTGATTCCCACATAGCTGTATTAGCGACAAAAGTCATCGAAATGTGATGTCACCTTTGTGGGGTCATTCAGTTACATTTAGGGTTAGGTGGTCACATTTGGGGTCGTTATTTACTATAAGCCACAATTTTCGGCTATTTCCAGCCCTGCCTCAACCCTGAAGATTAAGAGGGCAAAGTGGTTTGAGAGGAAAATCCAGTGACACAATAAATACTCGCCACCACAATTTATTCTAAGCTCTATACTGCATACCGTATGTTCGCCGAAAAACGCAACCCACTCTTCTACTTATAACTTCTCTACAACAAGGCGTAGACAGGAGAGCGCTCCATTGTTCGAATGCTAAGAAGTCAGGCTTTCAGAATTGATTAGTCATTTTATTCAAAACGATTACATTTAAAAATAATGACGAGTGAAACACAGTAAAAAATCCCACGTTAACATATGGGGGTTAAAAAAATTTCGTACTGTGCAATTTTAATTTATGCAATATTTTCGGATTGTACTTGATAGTTTGTTTGAATTCTACAAAGTTGAGCTTCTAGAATTGCTAAGTGATTTCATCTGAAACATTTCCGTTCAAAAGGTATGGGAAAATAAACGCACACAGATACAAGCACTTAAATTCAAGTTTTTTATCTCTGATTAGAAAGTAAAATATTTTGCAGTAACATCTCCAGATAGAAATTGAATCTTGCCGCTCATAGAAAATTTCGAACAATACAAAGCAGTGAAAAAATAAAAATACAAAATTTCACTAAGATCCCGAAAATACTGAAAAAACTAAAATTGCACAGGACGAGAATTTGTTAACCCCCATATGTTAACATGTGATTTTTTCAACGCGTTTCACTCGCCATTAATTTAAAACTTAAAGGATTTGAATAAAATTACTTATCAATTCTGAAAGCTGGGCTTCCCATCACTCCAACAAGCTAAAGCTCTCGTGTCTTTGCCTTGTTGTAGAGAAGTTATAAGCAGAAGGGTCGGTTGCGTTTTTCGGCGAATACAGTATACTTGTATTATATATACATACGTATGTATATACATGATATTGCTTGGGGGGAAATAAATAAATGTCCTCCGCCAACCATTTCTTGTAATGATATACGTATATGTATATGCAGCATAGCATCTAAAAAGTACGTGTAACTTCTCTACAAAATGAGGTGGGAAGGTCATTTTCATTCAATGATGGCGTGTGTGTGTGTGATGCGACTCTGCCGGGAAATATTATGAGCTCCTACGTGCATAATGCCCCTCCATCCAAAATTAGCGAGGTTTCTAGTAGAAATAAATGCACATGTACAGGGTTGTACGAAATTATTGTACTCCTAAAATTTCTGCCAAAGAGATGCGCAGCTGTTTTCATTGGCGTTGTCACAGCATTTAAACAAATATATCCACGTCAGATATCCTTGTAAGTAGCAATGCAAGAAATGGTCATTAGTTCATTAGCTACTATTTGCATGTATACAATGACAAAACATTTTCTTAGGGCTATTGTAATTACACTTATTTTGCAATACGCCTAGGATTAAATCGTTTAAATTTGTTATTAAAAAAAACGCAATTAAAGTTTACCGCCAATATGCTGTGAGGTGAAGAAATATTAACATTTTGATTCAAATAGTGCTCCTTTCTTTATCAAACTGTGAGTCGATTGGAATGATACGGAATAAGCAACGCTTTTAGAATTGCTGCAGGCTTTTAGCCATAAATGTTCGAGGAGAAATGCAGTCATCCCTTTGCCGCCCTGTACATATGTATACATACGAGGCTTATGAACAGTCATAAATGCAATGATGTTTTTTATCGGGGAAAGTAAGGAATATATGGGATTCACGTACGCAGAGCTACGGAGAAGGGAACAACCGAGACTAGAGAGAGATGATGACAGAAAAGGAAAGTTTAGGAAAGACAAGCAGCGAGACAGAGAAAGGGGGAGAAAAGATAAAGAAAAGGGGAAAAGAGTCAAAAGGGCAGAGAGGAAGAGAGAGAAATAGAAGTTTATTAAGACACTGGAAACCCGAGAAGAGCCCTGTGCCCCTTCTAATAATAGTAATCGTCTCTAGGAAGGAGACAAAGAGGGTGAACAAACACTTTAAGGGTCAAACCGCAATCCATAAATGTGATTTAGGTGAAAAAAACATGGAAAGAATGGGGAACGAAGGAGGATTAATTGGAAAAACTCGAGAATAGTTCGTAAGAGTCAACAGGGAGGGAGTAGAGAGAGAGAGAAAGAGGTAGTTTAATCAAAGTGCTAATGAGTGTCGATCACGAGTCACGAATCTCTCTCTTTCTCTCTCTCTCCACTTCCATTTCTACGTTCTGTCTTTCCAAAATCATTTCCTTGTCCACCCACGTCCCTCCTTCTCTTCTTTTCTCTCTTCCATTCTTTTGTCCGATGGAAAAAAACCTTTTGCAAACGCCTGTATACTTTGTGTATCTATACATATAAAAACCTAAGGGGGGCAGTATCACAGTGAATAATGCCGTAGGTAGAGGATTACATACATGTGCAGCGCTTATTAAAAACGCGGTGTTTTCTCACGCAAAAGTTATTTTTTCCGGGGGAAGTTTAATACTTATGGGGAAAGTATAAATAAGGTGAACGGAGGTTTTCATATTTTTGGCCAAAACAAAACTCAAGAACAATGACTTTCTCCGACCTTTTTGTATTACGCTTTTCTCAGTTTTCCCATTTCCTCCTTTGATAGTCTCCCTCCTGTTTACCTGAACATTCTGCTAATATTTCATTTGCTTTTTTCTCTATTTCTCCGTCGTCATTTTCGCCATCTCCTCCTTCTCGTTTTGTTCTCCGTTTTCTCTTTCTCCCACCCTTTCCTGTCGTGGTACACTTATGCTCTATCTTGGGGATTTATTTCTCTACTTGCCCCGCTTTATTTCTCTGACCTCTGTGCCTTGTCTTGCTTTGCTCTTATATTTCCCTGTACTTTCTTCGCTTTCTCTCTAATATGTCTCTCTACTTTCTCCGCTTTCTCTCTAATTACCCTTTACTTTTCCCGCTTTCTCTCTAATATTTCCCCCAACTTTCTCTGCTATCTCTATATTTTTCATATCCATCTACCACCGTTATTTGCTTTCTTTTGTTACTTTTCTTCCTATACTTTCCCTTATTACCATTTCCTTCCTTGCCTTTCTCCCTTTTTGCCTCTCCAATAACTTTGCCCAAGTTCATATTGTTTTCCCAAATTTATTCCCTCAAGTTCTATGATGCCAATTTATTCATTTTTTTTCTGCTTGTGCCGTCTCCATTTCACTGACTCTGATCTGCTTTCACTTTATGTTTGATTGTCCATTCCCTTCGTGGTTCCTATAGTCCTACCGTTGCTGGGAGAAGAAGTACTTCAGAAGTAATAGGGGGAAGGGAAACAAAATACAATAAGGAATAAGATGGTATGCGTGGATGGTGTGTGAATAGTGTAATTTGTTTTATGGTTTCACATTGGTAAAAAAACGTGTATTGGTGACGTGACAGATTCAAGATTTGGTTCTGAAGGATGGTCAATGCTCCATTCCCGACCCGACCTATCGTGTGTGGGCATCTCTTGTCTGCTTCTATCTCCCGCTCCTCTGCATGGTGGCAACTTATGGTGAGTGAGCCTTTGTCATGACGACTCTCATTAGTATACAAATTGATGTCTCCTAAAAGTTACCTGCGGACGTGATCATTATTCCCATTACCCGTCAGTTCCTATTAAGCCCTTAGCAACTTGGCACGTCCTCGCCCAACGACCACATTCTTATGTAGATCAAAAAAATGTCCTTCACTTCCTCACCCCCTAAGAAAGGGCTCTTATTAAATTTGTCATACCTACAAAAAAAAATGTACATACGTTTCTTTTCTTTCACTTTTTTTCTCCCCTTTAATACATCATTAATAATTTGCTCATCCAAGTTCCTCCCCGCAAACCTCTAGATTTTCCGATGGAAAATGGCAAAGGAAAAATTGGGGCTTGTGGAAGGGGAAAGGGCGGGATTGGTATAAAAAGGATGGGATCCCCCTCTCCCTGGGTGTTCATGCTGTGTGGTCAAAGTTGTAATTGCGTAATATTTTATACTCTTTTCCAGCACTGACTGTCCGACTGCTGCGGAAACATCCTTTGAGGATGCCCGAGAGAAACTACTCCATTCCTTTAAAACGACGTCTTCAACGTGAGTTTTAATTGCAAAAACTTTTCCTATCATTTCATTCGCCTCATTCCCTGTCCCCCTTCATTCTGTGTGTATCCTCTCTCACTTTCTCCCGTCTCTCTACCTTCCTCTGTCTCTTTCTTTCTGGCATTTTGTTCTTACACTAACCCACTTTTCTACTTCGTCCCTTCATATTTTCCTTGTTTTTGCTTTTTTATCTCTGTTGCTCATTATTTTCTCTCTTTTTTTCCCTCTTTTGCTCATTATTTTCTTTTCCCCCGTTTTCCTTTTACTCTCATTTTCTCGTCTTTGATTTGTTTGCTTTTTCTCTCATTTTCTCTTTCCCGCTATATTGTTGTTCTTTCCTCTTTTACTTACATTTTCTCTTCTTTAAGTTGTTTTCTTTCTCTCTCATTTTCTCTTTCCCGCTCTATTTTATTTTTTCTCTTTTACTCCCATTTTTCTATTTTCCTCTCATTTTTCTTTCTTTCCCTGTAATTTTCTCTCCTTTCCTCACCTTATTTTTGTCTCCCTCTTTTTTTTTCTTTTCTCCTTTTCTCTCTCATTTTGTCTCCTGTCGTTTGCTTGTCTTTCTGCTTTCCATTTGTTTTACAGTTATTCTTTGCCCCACCTCTCTGTTAATGTTTTTCTCTCCTTTTCTGCCTTTTTCCCTCAGTCTCCTTTCCCGAGTCTATCTCCATCACTTTCTCCTTCCTGCTCTTTGTCACTCCTTCTCTTTCCCTTATATTCTCTCCTTCTCGATCTTTCTCTTTTGTTCAGCTTCTTCTCTTCTGTCCTTCTTCTGTGTCCCTATTCGTCTCTCTCCTGTCTCGTTCTTCAGTTTTTCTGTAGTAATCTTTTCCCCTGTTGCTTTCTCTTTCTGTTACCTCTTTTTCTCTCTCTTCCTCTCTCCATCTTTGTCAGTCATCATTAGCCCCGTCCAAAGCACACCAACAATGTATGTAGTATGTGTATATCTACTTAAAAGATACACGCAGCCAGTAGGAAGCTAATCCCATAATATGGGACTAGTTTCACTTGAAAAACGTGACCCTATTGCAATACGCTTTCCCCACAAAAATAATGCTCCCCCCTCCCAGGATTGAATGTCGAGAAAGGAAGAGACACAGGAAAGGAAGGACTCTTCTTTGGAAAGGGACGCAGTTAATAACCTTAAAAAAAGCTTTCAGACAATGTGATGCACTTCCCGGAAAAAGAAAAGCTCCAAATAAAAGAATGGACGTTGTATTACTAAACGTTTGTAAAAGGAGAGAGAATAGGACGTTAAAAAGTAATCAAGTGTAGAATTTTTTATGAAATGCATTTATACCTGTCTCATCTCCCTGTTCGTGGGTTGTGGGTGGAAGGGATAGGAGAAAGAAACGGGAGAAAGCAACTGGAACAATTACCTGGGGAAAGATTAAATTTAATTTGAGGTTAGAGATCTTCCCAGGGTTGAGACAATCCCAAGGATGCATCCGAGCTTCATTGTTGAGCAACTTTTTTCAACCAATTGCATATCATCGTAGTTCCCAAATTCCATCTATTTCGTCATTCTTGGGAAATGATTTTCCCTTGAAAATCCTATGTAGTACAGCTATAGCGTACACAAAATTCCCCCCCACTAAATAAATGAGTATAGCCTGGAAGGAAGTTGGTTGGAAAAAAGTTTTTGGACATCAATTGTGGCGTTTATAGAGAAACGCGAGGAAGTTGAGAAAGGGTTCTTTTTTCCTTTATGGACTTGTGCATCTCTCCAGAATTTTATTGGGGTTGAATAGAAAAGTATAGAAAAGGGAAAGTTTGGATATTTCCAAGAAGACTTTCCCCCCCTCCCAAAGACTTTCGTGGAAGATAGCCTTTGAGTCTCTGAAGGGGAGTTATTAGCAGGGAATCCACGTACTGGTGGAGTAGGCCAAGACACATTAAAATGCGGAGATGTGATGGGGGAAAGTTGGTAAAAAGAATTCCTGATCCTTCTTGTTTAGAACAAGTGGATTTTTTCATAGGCTTTCAATGACCCCCATACAAATCGGGGCTCAATTGATATCCCAAAATGATAAGGCATGATCTCACATTTAACTCTTGTCTTTGTTCTATTTTTTTGCAAAATTTATGACATCTTCGGGGACGGTGGGGATCCTTCTGAAGGCGGAGAGGAGAGTCACTTCACCCCATGTCAGGAGGTTTTCGGTCAACAGGTAAGCACGGAGACGGATTCCTCCTCCTTCAGTTGTGAGTTGTGTGAGGAGAATTCGGGGAGACTCAAGAGGAAGAGGACTCATCCTTGGAAATGTCGACCGGGTGACGGAGGAGGCGGAGGTGATCATAATCCCACCGGCAATCATCATCTTCTAAGTCACACGGCCACCACCACCTTGACAACGCCATCCACGGCCTCCTCCGCCCCCACCCATCATTCAGGGGGTTGTAGCTCGGCGGGTAACAGCAACTTCAAGGAAGTCACATCCTCCGTCGTCAAACTCTCCCCGCAAACCAACCATCTCTCCAACAAAGTCAAGACCAAGACTGAATCCATTTCTTTGACCAGCTTTGATTACCAAATTCCTGCCTCGAGAACGAGCTGTAAGTGGATATAAATCAAATTCTTTTCCTCTTTTTTTTTCTTTTCTTTTTTTTTTTTACTCATAATCACTCCTTTGTGTACAAACTTACCTTTGATATTGATACAATGTGTTTCTCCCCTTCTACCAGCATATGTATTCACTATATGTGCATCTCCTCATGCCACCAGAGCCACCCTGTACAGACGGGACACTGAGTATCACTTTTTTTTTTTCAATGCGCTCCGGTAATAGTGGTGTTATAACAAATGCCAATTTTTTTTGTCCCTTTCTCTTCCTCCTTTCCTACCAGTTTCTCCTTTTCCTTGGCATTTTCCCCGGTTTTTTTCTCTTTGTCCTTCCTTCTTTTTTTTTTTTACAAAAAAACGTTTCTCTGATCAATAGAATGGGAATTCCATTGGGTATTGTAAAAGTATTCGGTGGATTTTTTTTGCGCTTTTTAATACTTTCACTCCAACACCTTTGGAGTGGCATGGAGGAAGATTAGAAATCTTAAAAAGTGCAGGAGGGTGCGTCCATTTCCTTAAGATTCAATTTCTTTTCATCTCTCACTCTCCTTTTATCTTTCTCTCGTTTCTCCGCCTCGCTTTTTCCTTTTCTTGTCTCGTTACTTATTCCTCTTTACCTCTCCTTACCCCATTTTTCTCTCTTTTAACCCTTTCTGTCTTTTCCCTTCTCTTTTTTGCTCTCTTTCTCCCTCCATATCTCCCCTTATTTCCCCTCCCTTTTTTGCTCTCTATTTATCTCTATATCTCTCCTTATTTTCCCTCCCTTTCTCCACTTATTTGTCCTTCCTTTTTCCACTTATTTTCCTCCCTTTCTCCACTTATTTTTCCTCCCTTTCTCTCTCACCTTTCCCTGTCTTTCCTTTTTTCTCTCTATTTCCCTCTTCTCTCTTTATCCTTCTCCTGATTTTCTTCTCATCTCGTCATGTCCGCCTTTTCTTTGGCTATGTCTTTCCTTTCATGAATTCTCTCCGTCTCTCAGTATTTCCCTGTTCTCTCTATTTCCCTCTTGCATTTGTTCCTATTCCCCCTGTGATTGCCCTAGCCCTTTCTTCTGCCCCCTTTCACCTCTCTCCCCGTCTCTTTCTCTCCTAATCTCCCCCCACACTTCGCTCAAACGCCTTAAGTAGGTCCTAATCTCCAGCGCCAGCTTTCTATCCCCTTGCCCCTAGTGCGTAACCAATAAGGAGCATGTATAACAATGCCGTGGCAAAAGATGGAGAGATAGATCTTTTTTTGTTGCTTCTTTCTACAAAAGTGAAAAAAAGGTGCCATTACTACGGCTACTACTTCCGTACACTTTTTTCTCTTCTCTTTTTTTTTTGATAAAAAATATCTTAAATACTATAAAATCCTTTACACACCCGGGAAAAGTCGGGGAGAATTACTTGTAAAATACCATTATTTATGGTTTCCTATCCAACTCTAAGACTTTCCCTTTTTATACCTAAATAAGACGTATTACCCGGGTTTCTCCTCTTGGATTCTACGTATGTTGGAGTACTGATTCATGTATCTTTGAGAGGTCCCTGCGCAAATACAAGGGTGTACATATGTATTCATCTTGTGTGGGGAGGTACGGGTGTGGCGGGAAGGATTAAGACCTTTTCCTCCGTGTGTGTGAGTGGAATGGCCTATCGAAATGAATTGACTTGCTCTCCCGATGATATCTGTCTTATCTCACCCCTTTACCATGGAGTGTATGGGAGATGGAGCACCGGTCTAGAATGTACCTTTTACCCCTTTTATTCCATAGGACCAGGGATTGCACATTATCTAATACGGAGATATATACCTTTAATCTGTAATGTGCCTCTTTATCCTTCCATTACTTATATCTATTGAGGTCGAGGATGGCTTAAAAGCTCATCAAAAGAAGGTTTTCTCTCTCAAAATGCTGGAAGAGAAAGATTTCTTGTCTCCAACACTTTCTCCTTTCTCTGTATGTACTTTAATAGTCCATACAAAGCTCATTATGGGATTAGACGGAGAAAATGCTTTCTCCATAACACAGTCTCAATTTTTGAGATCTCACCTGAGTGGATTGTGTGAGGGGTGTAAAGGGGATCATTTTTTTCAACAGATAATTTCGGAAGAGATTTTGTCTACAAGTTGGAATTATCCTTGACAGTGATGCATAGTTATTATTACAACATTAATATATGTGCATTTTTATTTAAGAGAAAGTAAAAAGGAAGTTAAGTCTGGTTTTGTCCTTTTTGTAACGGAATCATTTCACTGGAGACTTTGGAATTTTTTTTAATTATGTTGTTCACCCTTTGGCAAAATTTATCCATGCATCATTCACCTGGATATTTCCCATTTTCGATGGTTCATTATTCCCCCTAAAGCCTTCTTTTCCATATCAAAAATGCTTTCACCTTCTGAATAATCAAAATGTGTCGGCTTTTTTCAAAGGAGATTTCCAAAGGATATTATGAGCAACTTCCCAGAGTTAAATCAGACGTCAAAATATACAAGGTAATAGGGAAAGTCCCGGGGGGGAAATATAAAGAAAGGGACGTCAGTTGAAGGGTTTTAGAATTGGGAAAAATACGGGAGATTACTATATGAATATTAAAAGCCATGACAAATGAATAATCAGATTTTGACAAGCTACCACACGTATAGGAACGAGTAGGAAATTAATTTTTGATCTCAACCCCCGTAGGTGTTTCCCAGTCTCACGGTCATACATATATTTATGCGGGTTGGAGATAAAAACAAATCTTGTCTCCCATCCTTTTGTGGGGAAGGCGAGAAGAATGGGAGAAAGGAGAATCTTTTGGTATTAAAGAAGGAGCAAGTTTCATAATTAATATTTCCTTTCCTTTGTAGGTAAACCGCCAAGACTTTCTCTTTATTGTGCCTCCAGATTTTCTCCTCAACACATTCTTTTCTCTGGTGCCAATGATGTTTGCTAGTAAGCACGAGGAAGCGGCAGAGAGAAAGAAAGTGAGATCAAGAGAGGCATATATAGAAAGATGCCCTTTGATTCCCGTATGACAGCTCCTGAAAAGTTTTCGTTGATCCTGATTACTTAGCTATATACATATATGTATATCCAAATAATTATTAATCTGTCACAATCACTCCCAAGTGAGGATAGGTGAGGTTTCGTAAACAAAAGGGAAAGGGAGTCGATTGGGAAGATGAACCTCCAGCGTCATTTCTCTCTCTCTCTGTCTTTCTCCATTTCTCTATTTCTTTCTCTTTCTTTTCTTTATTTTTTCCTTTCTGTATTTCTTGTTCTTTCTTTTCTTTATTTTTTCCTTTATGTATTTCTTGTTCTTTCTTTTCTTTCTTTTTTCCTTTCTGTATTTCTTGTTCTTTCTTTTCTTTATTTTTTCCTTTCTGTATTTCTTGTTCTTTCTTTTCTTT
>JAQGBT010005563.1:0-14081 GCA_034698585.1 Disparrhopalites patrizii
AATTTCCAAATTTAATTTCCAAATTTAATTTCCAAATTTAATTTCCAAATTTAATTTCCAAATTTAATTTCCAAATTTAATTTCCAAATTCAATTTCCAAATTTATTTTCCAAATTTAATTTCCAAATTTAATTTCAAAATTTTTACTGTGCAGAATTTAATTGAAAATAGTCCGCAATTTCTTGCTTATGTCGTCTCAATTCTACTCAACGGAATTCCCAACAGTGAATGCAAACATTTACAGGTCAAGTCTCTTTGCATGCAATGGGTTGTAGAGCCACTACGCTTTCAAACACAACTATTCTACCTGAAGCCTCCGAATCACCAATGGCTCATATGTATAATGATGGAATTGTAATTTCTATAAACGTTTGTTTTATCCGGTTGTCCTTGACAAGAGCGGACGTTTCTATTCTTCTCATGTGGCAATAATTTATGAGTGGAGTGGAGATGAGCGATCTCGAAATTAAATTTAATTACACTCAAGTCCATGTGAAAATTTATAAGCAAAGTCCTTGACATATATAAAATATATACAGTGGAGTCTCTGTATAACAACTCTGAAGGGAAGGGCAAAACATATTGTTATAGAGAAAAGGTGTTATACAGAACATAAAATATATATTACTAAAATATATATATAACATAAAAAATATATCTATGTACTTTATATGTACGCAGGGCTGGAAAAATGATGTTGTTACAGAGAAATGTTGTTATAAAGAGACTGGTTATACAGAGACTCTACTGTATATCACAAGCAAAGACTCGGACTTGCCCACATAATTAGGTGAACAACACAATCATCATTTAAGTGACACTTTACGCAACCGAACAAAGTGATTGAATGAAACTTCCACTTGATTCACGTTTTGAACTCACAATGAACATGTTTGGATGCAGTTTATAATTGGTATTTTATCAGTTGAACATTGTAGATAAAATTTATCTACGCATACGTGTCTATACTATATCTGAAACTCCGGCATCACGTCGTCGTGACACGTGACGGATAGAGAGCAGCAAATCCTTTCAAGTTCAAATTGGAGAAAATTGAAATGTTTAGTTTCTGTAAAATTATTATCCCACTCGATGACATACGGATATTATCGACTATCCTTCGTCCATGAACTATTAATTACCAATAATGGATACATGTTAATTTGCATCTTGCAGGTAAATTTTTTTTCTCGTGTATAGACTTTATTTTTTTTTTTTGCGTTTTTCGAAGTCAGAAAAGGAAACCATATTTTCTTAATTCATGAGCAATCATCAGGAGTGAAATGTACCCAAATAATTCATGGCCATGAGCAAAAGCTTGTAAGTAAAACTCCTCCACAGCTCAAAGGACACCATCCTCCACTAAATCCTCAAAGACACTCCGAATCCGCTCAAACGCCGCGGGGTGAAGGTCACTTTTCTTGACATTGCCAAAATATTCCCCCATTTGCTTGATGGCCTCCGCCCCATCACTGCTACTCCCCTTATCCGCCTCGCTCCTACGCATAACATCATCAAAGTTCTCCACGGCCTCTGGATTCTTCATTGTCAGGAATATCGCCGTGGCCATGTATGCTCCGTAGATGCTGGCCCGACGGAATCGGCGGTTGAATTCCTCCCAGTTCCAATTGGGAAGGTACGGGACGGAGAGGCTGTCACAAATTTTGGTGAATCGGTCGAAATAAACGTGGAGGAGGGACGTCAAATGCTTTTTTCGAAGGTATGGCTCCGCATTCATGAAGAGGGAGCCACAAATGTCCATAAAGGGGTCATCATCTTTTCCGAGTTGGAGGTCAATAAATATGACCTCCACGGGTTTGTTTGTCTTTTCATCGTAGCGAAACATGAGGTTGTTGTTCCAGACATCTCCGTGCAATAAAACGCTCCAGGAATCTATATACATAATATATACGAAACAAATGGCAAATTGTGCTACAATTTTCTGGTGAAAAATGGCAAATAGTATAACATAGCTATGTATGTATATTAATAATAATAACAGCCTTTTAATCATAATTAAATTATGACAACGTAACCTCCAATTACAAATGTCTATTCTGAATTTAAAAAGAATTGGCAAACTCTACTATAAAAAATGTGCAAGAAAAAATTTGCAAGGAGCAAGTTCAAAGAATACTGCATAGTGTCTGCTATCACGTGTGAAATAATGAATTAAATTATTCGTTAATAAAATGTGTGCTGCCAAGAATACAAAAAAAAAATTAGAAAAAATCGTAGTTTCAAATTTTAATATTAATTATCAATTATTTCAAAAAATGTGACGGTGAAGTGAGCAATACCGCCTTTAATAATCACCTTCATTTTCCATCACCCGACCCGGGTTTTTCAAAATGCTGTCCCTCGTGTGTCCCCGTTCACCCTGTCCGGCATCGAAGCCAAAATAGATGCCCGCTACTGAGCGGAATACTTTCCTCAGATTCCCCACTGGCTCGCTTAAGGTCGGCATCCACTCCCCAATATGGTCCAGACCATTCTCAAATAGAGGGAGGAAATCCTTCCACATTTGACCCATGCCAGCTTCCAGCTTGGGAAATGCTTCATTAATGCTTTTCAGTCCCTGCCGGCATTTATAAGCCCAGGACACGGCATGGAGGGTGGCCTGTCCCTCCATGACGAGGGCCTGATGGTCCAGATCGAAGCCCTTGAGAAGTTCTGGGAGTCGGAAGCTCCCATTGGAGGGAAGGCGCATGTCCGGCATGATTAGGCAGTTATCCAATGGCTTCATGGAGCGTCCCAGCTCTATAAATAGATAATCTCACCTGTTTTTCGCGTATGTTTTACGGACAACAGTGCACAATTAAACCAAACGATTACAGTCAATTCTCTCTACAGTCGACTCTCTCTATACCAGTCCCCTGTATAGCAGTACTCTCGTTATAACAGCAGCAAAAAATGCTCCCATGAAAAACTTTCTCCATTTGTTAACATAGAAATACCTGATCTCTACAACAATTTTTCGCTATAACAAGCGAAATTTGATGCTTTATAGGGTGCTGTTATAGCGAGAGCCGACTGTATAATAGCGGTTTTGCAATAAGCTGCCAGAAAAACCGTTATAACGATTAACCGGTATAAGGAAAACCGTTAAAAAGCTGATTTAATGGCGGGGGATTCGAAATTACCGAACAACCGGTATGCAGTGGAGTCTCCATATAACAAGTCTCTTTATAACAACTTTTCTATATAACAACATTATTTTGTCCGCCCTTCGTACATATAAGCTACATATTTTATGTTTTATATAACAACTTTTCTCTGTAACAATATTTTTCGCCCTTCCCTTCAGAGTTGCTGTATAGAGACTCCACTGTAGCGTGTGAAGTTGTGGCCTAAAACCGTTATATCAAAAAGGAACTTATGGCAGGGGATTGATGAATTTGAAAAAACCGGTACAGTCGAACCTCTCTATATCCCTCTTAAATCAGCATATTTTCCCCGTTCTAACGAAAAACCGTTACAGAGAACAGAAATTTCTATGTTAACAATTGGAGAAAGTTTTTGAGGGAAGTATTTTCAGCCACCGGTGTAGAGAGAGAACCGTTATAAGGGAGCCCATTATAGAGAGGTTCGACTGTATAGCGTGTGAGACCGTGGCCTAAAACCGTTATATCAAAAAGGAATTTATGGCGGGGATTCAGAAATTTGAAAAAACCGGTATATCATGTGTGGGCGTGGCCTAAAACCGTAATAGCAAAATACATTTATTGGTTGGGGATTCAGATCTTCCAATTATAACAAAAAAAACCGTTATAAAATAGCCGTTATAGATGAAGATTTTAGCATTGAAATGGTCTCGGGCGGGTTTGTGAACACCGTTATAGTGCGAAAACCGTTATAAGGAGGTCCGTTATAGAGAGAATTGACTGTAAATAGAATATCGAGGAAAATCAGCACACAAATCTTCAAGGACACCCAACTTACTTTGACGCTCATCCAGGGGCACAAACTGCCCGTATACGAAAGGGGCAAAGGGCAATTGGATGGGAATGCCTGCGGTTTCCAGCATCTTATTGAGGGCGGGAATGACCTGGTCGTACATGGTGAGTTCAATGTCAAAAACATTCACGCGGTCCAACATTGCCTGACGACTTTCGTTCTCGGGGTAGCACTTGAGAATTAGGTGACGAGCCTTGGTGGGTTCCTTCTTCGTCCAAACGTCCGCTTTGAACATGGAACAGGCGTAGCCATCTCCGGCCTTGGAGCCCACGGAGGACTCGAACCTCTCAATCGGCTCCCCTACAGCCTTCTCCAATAATGCTTTAGTTAATCCCAAGCTTTCCGCCATTTTACCTGGTTTCTGGAACGTTTTAGTAATGGTGTGCTTTATATTGGTGGAGCTATATTTAACAATTTGCAAGTAATAATTTTGTAAACACAATCTTCCCGGCTCAATATTTCGAATGTAAAGCTAATGGCTCAAAACGCACTGATGCAACTTGGCATGGTTTTATTATTGTTTTATTCTCTCAACCTTGAAATGATTTATCTATCCTCGTGAAGTGGTGATTAAATTGTGACAGGACAACTGCATCAGAGATGATCCGTGGCATATGTAATTAGACCAATTAAACCGCTGGGTCAAAACGACCTTCATGCGTCATTCATTCATACCCACTTAAAAAAAAGTGGAGATATTTTGTATTATATGCTGTATGTTTAAAATAAAAGGAAACTGATGAGTCTACCAATAACGTTTACACGACTGGGTGTATAGATAAATGACTGTTAGCCCGTTCGAAAGCTACAAATATAGCAGAATTTTATTGCGGCTCCAGTCAGCAAATTCGCATTCTGATCGGACAACGACTTACACCATTCAAGCAATGGCGGTTTTTCTGAGATTAGTAGATTAGTTCAAAGATTACAAATAACAATTTCTATCAAAATCACTGGCATTCTAAGGGTCAAAAACGTACTAAAGTACGCCATACTCAACTAAATCCTCCAATACGCTTTGGATCCGGTCAAAGGCCGAGGGGTGTATATCACTTTTCTTGACATTACTGAAAAAATCTCCTATGTCCTTAAAGGCCTCTTCTGTGTCATTGCCGATGCGCTCTTTCTCCGACTCTCCCTTGGACATAACATCCTCAATATTCTCAAGGCCTTCCGGTTTCCTTAGCGTCACAAATAGTACGCCCATAGCCATGAAGCCTCCGAAGATGGTGGCTCGGTGGAATCGGCGGTTGAATTCCTCCCAGCTCCAATTGGGAAGATACGGAACGGAGAGACTGTCACAAATTTGGGTGAATCGGTCGAAATAAACGTGGAGGAGGGACGTGAGATGCTTTTTTCGTAGGTTTGGCTCCGCATTCATGAAGAGGGAGCCACAAATGTCGTAAAAAGGGTCGCCGTCCTTGCAGAGTTGGAGGTCAATAAAAATTACCTCTGCGGGCTTGTTGGTCTTTTCGTCGTAGCGAAACATGAGGTTGTTACTCCAGACATCGCCATGCTGTAGAACGCCCCAGGGCTCTAATTACAAAATAAAAAGCATTACAATTAAGGACACCTACATACTTACATCGGCACTTTGGTGCCAAGGTAAATGCTAAAACATTGAATTAGTATAAATTCATTGACATTGAAAAATAAGTTTGGAAAAAAAGTCAGAAGTATATTTCTCTAATTTGAATAATATACTTGCAACTTATAACAATTATTTAATCAATTTTGAAAATGTATAAAATCGAATATATCTGCCACTGTGAATACCGAAAACAGTTTCTGAAAAGTTTCATATTGAAGAAAATTTGGGGTCTTTACATGCTTTCAAATTGCATAACGAAAGTATTATAGTAGAAAATTATGACAGAATTAAATTTCGAAAAGCCATAGGGCAAACAAAATTTGAATGAAAATGGAAATTCAAAACCAAACCGAAATATGTAGTAAATTTCAGAAAAGTGTAACATTACATATTTACGTAAGGTACAAGTTAGAAAAATAATATCTTCAATCTGCAAGTACAAATGGGAAACAAATAATTTAAAAAGCGGATTCCAATAAAATATCAATTGTAAATATAAATACAAAACCAATAAAAATAATAAACTGCAAATGTAAATACAAAACCAATAAAAATAATAAACTGCAAATGTAAATACAAAACCAATAAAAATAATAAACTGCAAATTTATATTCAAAACAAAATGACACCACAACAATTGTAAATGCAAATACGAAGAAAAATAACAATATAACAATTGTAAATGCAAATTCAAAGCAATTGTAAATTTATAACAAAATAACACTATACATAACACCAGGGCTTAAACCATAAATAAAAAAGTGGGGGGGCCTTATAATTTTTCGCACTCATTTTTGCAATAATTAAATGCAGTATAATGTAATTACATTGGTCCACTATTTCACTAACTGAATTTTGCCCAAAAAAGTAGGGGGTCTCTTAAAAATAGTGGTGGGGCTCAGCCCCCCGGGCCCCCCGTGGTTTATGCCCTGCATAACACTTACAAATATATACAGAATACAGATCATCAAATTCAGGAGCGTAAATATGTACAAAAAACCATGTAAAATGGTAACAAAAAATGCGTGAAAATTAACAGCCGCAGAAATAAAAATGAATTAATCCATGACTTGACATTAAATTACGCGAATCATTAGACAATAAAATTTTACCTTCGTTTTCCACTACTAGACCAGGCTTTTTCAAGACATTGTCCTTCGTATGGCCCTTTGCTACCTGTCCGCCATCATACCCAAAGTAGAGGCCCGGTACGGAATGATACACTTTCCTAAGGTTCCCAATAGGACCAGAATAATTGGGGCACCACTTCTCCAGAGAGTTCATATTCGCCTCATAAAATGGAACCAAGCCTTTCCACAATTGCGCACCGGTACTGTCCAAAACGGGGAATTTCTCCAGCAAATTTGTCAGCCCGTGCCGACATTTGTATGCCCAAGACACAGCATGGAGAGTAGCCTGTCCCTCCATGACGAGTTTGTGATGGTCCAGATCAAAGCCCTTGAAGCGATCCCGAAGACCGAAATTCCCGTTTGAGGGATGCCGCATGTCCGGCATGATGATACAATTATCCAATGGCTTTAGAGGGCGACCCAGCTCTATAAACAGGTCATTTCATTATCTGAGCATGTGCGCCTTAGGGACAACAATGAAAAATATTTAATGGAATTGTGTTGCAAGTTTGCATCGAGCGCCCTCTGTAAAGATCCCCCCTTACTTTTACGCTGATCCCTGGGCACTTGCTGTCCGTACACGAAAGGGGCAAAGGGCAATTGAATGGGGATGGCCGAGCTTTCCACTAACTTATTGAGGGCGGGAATCACCGTGTCATATAATTCGAGTTCAACTTCGAAGAGATTTCCGTGGTCCAACAATGCCTGACGACTCTCCGTCTCCGGGAAACACTTGACAATGATGTGTCTTGCCTTGGTGGGCTCCTTCTTTGTCCAAACGTCGGCCTTAAACATGTTGCACATGAAGCCATCCCCCAATTCCGAGCCCATGGAAGTTTCGATCCGTTCAATGGGTTCTCCAAGGGCCTTCTCCAAAAGTTCCCGGGTAAAGCCTATGGTCTCGGACATTTTGGGGGAATTATTTAATTAGCAGAATTTATAGCTTAAAAGTCTGCAATTTTTTGCCTGTATCTCCTTTACGGCAGTCAGTGCTATTCGTAACAGTAAAGGCAACACTTTTCAGGTCAAACCAATTTATATATACTGTATTGTAGCGCCAGGGCATTTCCAAGTTCCAAGCAGGTATTTAGTCGGTGGCCTTAGAAACATCAATGACTCAAGAGGGAAGGCTGAAATTTAAGTTTCCGTGATAATTTGTTTCATCCAGTTGTCCTTGACGAGATGAGACGTTTCTATTTTTTCCATGTGGCAGGGAATGCTGAGTGGAGGAGAGATGAGCATTCATAAAAATTAAATTAAATTACATAAGTCCATGTAAAAATAAAGGAAGCTCTTGACACATGAGACATACAACATATGCATATGTAATATGTCACAAGATAGGAATCAGAGCTGGCTACATGAATAAACATGATTGCGTGAACAGCTCAATCATCATTTGAACTGTCGTGTAACACTTTATGTACGCTTCCCCATTTTGTAATTTGATAAAGGGTTCACTTGATTCACGTTTCGATCGTCCAAAGTAAACATATTTGGATACATGTAGTCTATACATTTGTACTTGGCATTTTATCTAGTATGCATATATGGACAGTAGATTATCTACATTTATTAATGAATGTGGCTGCTATCAGCTGCACCATATGTTGGGCAGAGAAATATTATACAGAGCAATGACTACATATATGTATGATACAATGAAAATTGTTACATATTTTTATTGGAAAATCATTGCTCACAAGGAATTAATGACAATAATACATGAAAAGCTCAGAACTTAAGCAATCCAAGATTAAAGTACACCATGCTCCACTAAATCTTCAAAGACACTCTGAAGTCGCGCAAATCCCGAGGGATGAATATCACTTTTCTTCACCGCGCCGAAAATCTCCCCAATCTGCTTCATGGCTTCCTCCGCGTTACTGCTGCTCCCCCTCTCCAAATCACCCTCACTCATAACCTCATCAATGTCCCGAATGGCCTCTGGATTCTTCATGTTCATAAATATCCCCGAGGCCATGAAGCCTCCGTAGATGCTGGCCCGACGGAATCGGCGGTTGAATTCTTCCCAGTCCCAATTTGGAAGGTACGGAACGGAGAGGCTGTCACAAATTTGGGTGAATCGGTCGAAATAAACGTGGAGGAGGGATGTCAGATGTTTTTTGCGTAGGTATGGCTCCGCATTCATGAAGAGGGAGGCACAAATGTCGCTAAAAGGATCCCCGTCCCTGCTCAGCTGGAGGTCAACGAATATGACTTCGACGGGTCGGTTTGTCTTTGCATCGTAGCGGAACATGAGGTTGTTATTCCAGACATCTCCGTGTAATAAAACTCTCCAGGGATCTGTTTGAAGGAATGGGCTTTTTATTAATTGTGTTAAAAATATCTATGGTAATAATTAAATATATGACAGCTTTAAATTTAAACAAAACATTAATTGAACCTTGTAGAAACGCCAGAAAAATTTATAACAGAAAAAAATATAACAAATTTGTGAAGAGATAAGAAATAGAATCTCTACGGATATGGAAAATTAAAATGTATACAAGAAGAACGACCAGAAATTCACGTCGACACCTTTAAATTAAAATATCGCAACGTTCAATTGAAAAAAGTGCACTGCTTACTCTGAATTTATTTGATTATAGCAATTAGCAATATTCGATTGAAATTTGAAATACTGGCGAATTTGAAAAAATTGCTGCAACGACGATTTAAAAAAATTACTTGAAATCTATATTAGCACATGTGGTTTTGTGGTAATTCGAAAATATATTTGAGAGCTACAGTGAAGTCTCTGTATAATTAGTCTCTTTATAACAACATTTCCATATAAAAAAAAATTTCCGCCCTTCGTTCATGTAAAGTACATATGTATTTAATGTTCCATAGAACAACATTTCCCAGTAACAATATTTTTTTCCTTCCGTTCAGTATTATAGAGAGACTCCACTGTACTACAAATAACCTATAAGTATACATTAATGGTGAAAAACGATTTTAAACAAATAAAAACCAATTTTAGTTACGAATTTCCAACCAGAACTTTATAAGGATTATGTAAGGCTTTTAAAAATCACCTTCATTTTCCACTACTCTACCCGGGTTTTTGACAATATTGTCTTTTGTGTGTCCCTTTTCAGCTTGACCACCATCATAATCCAGATAGATGCCGGCCACTGAATGGCACACCTTCTTCAGGTTCCCCAGGGGCTCCGTCAAGTTCGGCATCCACTCCCCTATGCAATTCATGCCACCCTCAAATATTGGGAGGAATGCCTTCCACATTTCAGCCACCTCACCGTCCAACTTGGGAAATGCTTCCTTCACATTTTTCAGTCCCATTCGGCATTTATAGGCCCAAGACACTGCATGGAGGGTGGCCTGTCCCTCCATGACGAGAGCCTGATGGTCCAGGTCAAAGCCCCGAAGAAGTTCTCGAAGTCGGAAGCTTCCATTGGCGGGTTGGCGCATATCCGGCATGATTAGACAGTTATCCAACGGCTTCATGGGACGTCCCAGCACTATAAATAGATCATCTCATCTGTTTCTCGTGTTGATTTTGCATACAAGAGCGCACAAGTAAAGCAAAGGATTAAATATAATTCTGAAGCAAATCCTCACACGACGCTCCAAAGACTAACTCTGACGCTGATCCTGGGGCACAAACTGCCCGTAGAGGAACGGGGCAAAGGGCAATGGAATTGGAATCTCTCCGGTTTCCACCATCTTATTGAGGGCGGGAATGACCTGGTCATACATGGTGTGTTCAATTTGAAAAATATTCCCGTGATCCAACACGGCCTGACGACTCTCGTTCTCGGGGTAGCACTTGAGAATTAGGTGACGAGCCTTGGTGGGTTCCTTCTTCGTCCAAACGTCCGCTTTGAACATGGAACAGGCGTAGCCATCTCCGGCTTTCGAGCCCACGGAGGACTCGAACCTCTCAATCGGCTCCCCGACAGCCTTCTCCAATAATTCTTTGGTCAATCCCAAGCGTTCCGCCATGCGTGAATTTCTAAATTGGGCGTAAATTGATTCCGTCTGTGTTTAAAGGGAGTCCTGAGAGCTTGTGTGTTGTCGTTTAGAACTGTTTACTACAGATTTTGATGTCTTTGTACACGCACTCGCGTCAAGTAAATTTGGAAACGTAATTTTTCCAGATTCAAACTTCGGAATATATGCGCAGGCTGAAAAGGAACTGATGGAACTTTCACTTCATGCCATGGTGTGTATCCTCTCATTGCTGAGAATATTATCTATTCTCGTGATTTTGTGATTAGTACTGACAGGAGTGGAGATGAGCATTCGCATGATTAAAGTCAATTTAATGCAGTTGTTGAGAGGATACTGAAATGGCTACTTGAAAAAAAGTACACATCGTGGGTGAAGAATCGTATCGGATCATCGCCAGCGAGCGCTAAACGAAGGGATCATCTCCATTTTTCTTGCGTGCAGTAAGTGCTCATCTCCAAAAATAAATCAAAACCAAAAAAATTTAATACGTTTTTGAAAATGAAGATTATGAGAAATTTTAATTATAGGTTACTGTGTACTCACTAATCAACCAATAGAAAATAAATTGTTCTATTTCTTTTCACCATTTCAGTCTCGTCTAATGGGTAGAATAGCGAATCGCACAGATTTGAGCCCGACCTCCATTGCAAATTAATTATAGCAGGACACTATACAGTATAAACTATATACACAATTTATCACAATTAAACTAAATTAATTTCCATTGTTAAATTGCTGGTCCTCCAAACACGTAGTGCTGTAGGTTGTCGCGATTTTGTTAATGAACAAAGCAAAAACAAAATCGTACTTTGTGTTCCGTAGAAATAACATGTAAAAAACGAAGTTACCAAAAAAAACAAAACCCAATATTTTATGAAAATTGTGGGTGTGCAAAAAAATACAAATAACAAACTTATACAGAACCACACGTTTGGTTTGAAAATGTAGTTCCAATGCATTTTAGTTCAAAAAACAAATGAAACATCCGTTCGGACGGACGCAAATGGGAAATGGGAATTATAGAAGGAGGGAAAATTAGCTAAAAGAAACGGAGAAGCGCGGTAGTTCGTCCAAGGCCCAAGGGCATCTATTTGATTATTAATGGACTTAATTACTCCATGCACAGAGGCAGAATGGAGATGATCACTTCGTGAATTAGCGCTCTTTGGAGATGATCCGATACGATTCTTCACTGACGACATCATGTAACGTGGACGTATTGTACATAAGTCGTAATCCTATACTTTTTATTTTTTACAGTGGACTCTCGCTATAACAACCCTGAAGGGAAGGGTAAAAATGGTTGTTATATGGAACATTAAATATGCACACTATATATACGCAGGGCTGAAAAATAAAGTTGTTACAGAGAAAAGGTTGCTATAAGGAGAGTTGTTATAGAGAGAGAGTCCACTGTATTGTGTTTGAAGGGGCTCATGTTCAATGCTTCCAACATGTGCCTCTGGAATAGTCAAATAAATAATATATGTATGTATGTCGCATGCCTTTTTAGGTGTGTATATACAGTAAAAAAAGAAGAATGTCAGTTGAGGGGTTTAAAGTATGTTATACTCAAATAAATCCTGATAAATGCACTGAAGCCGTTCAAACGCCGCGGGATGCATGTCACTCTTCTGGGCGTTGCTGAATAATTCTGCCATTTTCTTACTGGCCTTTTCCGGATCATCGTCGAGGCCTCCCTTTTCCTTCTCCGCATTGGCCATGGCTTCTTCAACCCTTTTAATTGCCTCCGGATTCTTCAGGGCCATTACCGTCCCGGTGGCCATGATGGCCCCGAAGATGGTGGCACGATGGAAGCGCCGGTTGAATTCTTCCCAGTTCCAATTAGGAAGGTACGGAACGGAGAGGGCGTCGCAAATTTGGGTGAATCGGTCGAAATAAACGTGGAGGAGGGACGTCAGATGTTTCTGTCGTAGGTTTGGCTCCGTGTTCATGAAGAGGGAGCCACAAATGTCGTTGAAAGGGTCACCATCCCTGCTCACTTGGAGATCAATGAATATCACTTCCACGGGTTTATTCGTCTTCTCATCGTACCGGAACATTAAGTTGTTGTTCCAGCAATCACCATGCTGCAAAGCGCTCCATAGCTCTGCGAGAAAATAATTGTAATTTGTAAATTAGTATAACGGTAAACGTACAATTCAGAAATTTTCAGTAAAAATGCCGGGGAAATTCTGAGACCATAAAAAGATTTTGCAATATTTTTATTATCAATTAACATATAGTAAATATTGCAAAAGCCGGTATAATTCTCACCTTCATTTTCCACAACGGAGCTAGGATTTTTCAGAATGTTATCCTTCGTGTGCCCCTTAGCAGCCTGTCCCCCGTCGTAATCCAAATATAGCCCCATTATTGAGGAACATACTTCCCTGAGGTGTTCAATAGACCCCGAAAATTCCGGTACCCAATCCCCGACCGTCTTCAAGTTCATCGCCACGAATGGAACGAAGGATTTCCATAATTCAGCAAAATTCCCGTCCAGCTTAGGGAATGCCTGATTGAAATTTTTCAGTCCCCGTCGGGATTTGTAAGCCCAGGAAACAGCATGGAGGGTGGCCTGGCCTTCAATAACGAGTTTGTGATGGTCCAGATCGAAGCCCTGGAAGCGATCCCGGAGTCGGAAGCTTCCGTTGGAGATATGGCGCATGTCTGGCATGATAATACAGTTATCCATGGGCTTAAAGGGACGTCCCAGCTCTATAAGCAAGTCATGCCATTATTTCCTGCGCAAGCGCTTGTGGTACAGTATTGCAAAATACAACGAACGATTAAATTTACATATCGTTGATACAAATTTACATTTCGTTGATACAAATTCACAGAGAAAGTATTGATGTGTCTACCAAGTCTATCTCTGTCGTATGGAAAAGTATAGTAAGTAAGGTCTTTAAATTTCTTACTGATCTCTTTAAATTTTTTGTCGAAGCTGCGGAGTTATTTTAACTATTTTAATTTTTTAGAAAATAACTTTCTCTTTCTTTACTGTCTAATCGTCTACTGAATAAGATGCCATGCACAAGTCATTCTTCTCACCCTTTACAATTTTCGTGTCATAATTTTATAGGATATAATTTACAAGTCAGTAATTTAAAAAAAATATGGTTATGAAGTCCGAATGATAATATTTAAAGACATGGCGAAGTGTTTGTAGGACATTAATTATGGACGAACCTCTTCACGTCATTTATACTACTAGGCGTATAGGCTGAAGAAAAAAATAAGGGTCCGTTCAAGGATGTCGTCCATTCAAAATTGTCATACAACATAGACTACAAGAATTTTTTTCGTACTATTTTTTCCTTGCTATTATATTTATGAATATATTACAAATATTCTTAGATTGGCGGTTGTAAGGGCGTATGGTCATTGCAACTTAATAAAAAACTTATTATTTTATA
>JAQGBT010005564.1:0-14080 GCA_034698585.1 Disparrhopalites patrizii
CAAAATAAAAGAAATAAAGAAATTAATATAAACAATATAAAATAAAATTTACACTAAAAAGCAAAATAAAAGAAATACAGAAATGAAAATTAACAATACAAAATAAAAACACTAATAAACAAAACAAAATAAAATTTACACTCAAAAACCAAATAAAATAAACTTTACAGTAAAAACCAAACTAAAATAAAATAAAATTTACACTCAAAAATCAAATAACATCAATTTTACAGTAAAAACCAAACTAAAATAAAATAAAATTTACACTCAAAAACCAAATAAAAGTAATAAAGAAATGAAAATAAACAATATCAAATAACAAATTATAAATAAAAAAGTAAAATCACAATTAATTAACTAATTAAGGACAATATACTATATTGTGGTATTGATGAGCGAAATACAAATGTTTATGTATTAACCTACTGACCTTGCCCAGGTACAAACATTCACGAGCAAAGTAGATCCGACTTTTGCAAGCTCCGTTTTGATGCCAAACTGATCAACCAACTCCGTGTTTTTAATAAGAAGATTGGAGTCCCCGGTACCATTGTGTACGATTCGGGTACGTCCATTTCATTAATTGTTATAAGCCCCAAAAAAAACATACCATTATCTCTCCAGGCTTTGTCTTCGGAATAAAAAACATCCAAAATCCAATTAAGTCCAATTACATGTGTGTGTTCCCCCGTTTCGTTTACAGATGTAAGAGCTAATGATGAGTACAATATGACGGTGGACTCGGCGGCGGCGGGCCAGGCCTATTTGGCCGCCCATCCCGAAATGTGGAAGTATTTTGGAGAGGATTCAGACTCCAAGAAGCAACAGGCTCAGGGATCTAATAAGGACACGAATGTCTATGGCTTTGATCAGATGGAACCACCCCTGCCCAATTACGCGGGTCTTCCCTCTCCCATGCAAGGTACAGTACTCCTATAGCCAAAATTAAATCCCAAAATTCCCTTTGATCTTTCCGGGGAAATTCCTTTTATCTTTCCCACGTAGAAGTTTCTAATCAGAAAAATCCATTTGGATCAGACCTAGGAAATCTTCCTCAAGTCCCGGACGGCGGAGGCTTCAACCTTCCATATCCGGCTCCAGGATTATTTGACCTATCCTCCCAACCCGAGCTCACAGAAGAGGTCAAATATCCCCAGTATCACACGGTGAGAAAGCACGGATTTGGTCAGGGAGGTCCGAGTATTCCCAATAATAATATGAACGTCAATCGTCGAGGAGGAGGCTTTGATTCAAGGTCAAGTGGAGGTCAACCTAATAGTAATAACCCTTCCCCCTATGGAAATTATTTTGATACGATGGGCTCCCTCAGCAACAGTAACAACAACAAATATCAACTTCCGCAACTTCCAAATCCCTCATTAACTTATGAGAATCGAGGCTACGAGGGCAGTCGGAGGATGCCCGGGACGGGTAATAGTGGCTACAGTAATACAAATGAGGCCAATCAAGGAGCTTATTATCCCTCGTGGCCGGACAATGACAATGGTCGCTTGACCTTTGACGACTCCCAAGCGGGGCTCAAGCGACGGCATCGGGTCAGGAGGCACGTGGGACCCCATGATAATGATGGGATTCAACGGCTTATTTCTACAGGTAGGTTGTCCTAATTTTTCAGATGTCATATAATTTTAAAGGAAATAAAATGTAATTAAATAAAACGGTGTGATCTTAGCATAGAAAAAAGACATTAAGTACATTAAATATATTTTGCAATTAACGGTAATTTTTTTTTTTTTTAATTTTTACATTTTTTCCAGGAACATTGGCAGCGCCATTGAATAGAAGCTCAGAAGGGATTGACCTCATCTTCGCCACGTATTGGTTCTTCCCCGCCAAAACGCAGATCATGAGCCGGGAATGCACCCCGGAGAGGATGGCGGAAACGGCGGAGAGAAGGGCGAAGAATAAGAGTATGACCTTTAATTATTTACTTATTGACCTTGACCTTCCTTTGATTAAAAACAGGAATATACTGGGTGAAAATAGCAGACGAAAAAAAAAACATTTCTTATGGAAAGTTAATGAAAAATCAAAGTTTTTCATTAGAACGGATTATTTCTTACTGCAAGTCATTGACGGATTAAAAAATTCAGAATTAGGATTAAAGTTGGGATTATTTAGGAAAAAATTAGCTCCCAGGATTTGGATTACGGGTTATTTGGGCCTTTGGACTTCGCGAATTGCAAATTGAGATTACATTCCTGAATTCCCTGCACTAATCCAGATTACAATCCGGATTACGGATTGCAGGGATTAAATATTTAAAAAATATTGATCGATTGCTTACTTAATCGAAAGACTGCTTCAATTCAGAGGGTAATTTTATTTTACACAGAAATAAACGCAAAAAGGCAAATTTTTGATTGATCCAAAAATTTCGCTTGTATATTACGAAAAACTTATTATTATTTTGTGGCTGGTAGTTGTTTTTTTTTTCACAATTTGTTTTAATCCGGAAATCCCAACTTTTTGCACGGTGCGGGATTACGGATTTATTACGACTCATCTAGGATTCTAACTGGATTCCAGATTAAAAATTAATCTGGGATTTAATGTTGGATTATGTAATCCTTAATGCCGTGATTTTAATCCGGGATTGTCAATGCCTTGCGGTTGCAGGAGATTTTTCTTTCAACTGTAAAAGTCGTTAGTATTTTTTTTGTAACCAAAACCTCTGTCCTGGATTAGAGTTACATTTGTATTGCTTATTGCTTCCACTGACACATTAATAAAAGTAAACAACAACTTAACCCATTTTGTTTCTATAGCCTTTGTGCATGAATATCAATATGTTTGTTGTTTTTATTTTCCTTCTAGAAAAATTTGCAAGTCTGGACGACGACAATTACGACGAATCCGCACGCCGAGACTGTTGGGACAGCACTGATCCCGGGGAGGAGGAGGATGCGGCCAGGGTTTATGAGAGCCAATCCGCCTACAATCCCTTTGACATCCACATGGGACAAATGTCCGTCTACAGACTTCGCATCTCTTGTAATTGCACTTTGGATCGACCTCCGAAGGGCCCTCATGAACGCTGTGCGAAGATCCTTCCTTATCCCCGACAACCTTGGTCCGGCTACATGGGCTCCCGGGCCGATTCCTATTTTCCCAGGGTCAGCCTCGGCGATGAATTACTTCGATTCGTCTACCCCGTTTAATATCGGATTCTTCCGGGGGATTTTTCCGGCTTTTCCATGTGTTCCAATTCTTTTTTGTACGATTTGATTCCCTTATTCATTCTCCTCTTTATTCATGGGAATTCTCACGTTTCTTCAATGACTTCATAGGGGCAATTTCTTGATATCCTTTCTTTTGTAGAAATTGGGGGAGTTTTTAGGGGGAAAGTTTATGGAAGGACTTTGATTGCTATAAACATTAATTTGCAAATACTTCGGTTTAAGGCAGCTAGTTAGTTACAAAGTCATTCAATACATCGATGTAAAGTTACGATTGGGTTTCAGCCCCTTTTGGTTCATTGATTCAAATACTGGGGAAACAACCAAAAAAAAAAATATTTTTATCTACAAGGAATATTATCGCCCTAGAAAGTGTACACGTCCTTTTCTTCGAGGAATGACATTTTTTCCAAGAAAGCACTATTTATGGCTAAGGATTTTGAAGGGCGTTGGAAGCGTTATAAAACTCCGTAAAAAAACTTGTATAAAGGACTTCCGGAGAGAAAGTAGGACGAATATCTGAGAGAAATAATTATGTAAGGGAAATTGTGTCATCGAAATTGTGTCATTTGGTTTACAAACAAAAATTCCTGGAAGGCCATGTATACCTTGAAGCGATTTATCAAAAAAAAAAAAAAAAAGGAGAAAAAAAACTTGAAATGATGTATACCGCAAAAGTACTGATTATAAAAAGAACAAAAGAAAACCATTTACAATTTAACCCAAAAGTATATTCTGTAGACCTACACGCTTAAACAAACAGACTATAAAATCTTGCTCGAGTACATAGGATCACCGTCAAAAATATCAATATCATATAATATACGTAAATAAAAAAAAAGTGCTACAAAAAGAAAATATTTAGAATACGCCTGGAGTGGGAAATCCACCAAAGAATATCAAAAACATAATTTTTTCTAGTGCTTTCGAAAATCCACAAAATAAATACGTAATAACGGAACGAATGATTATGAAATGAGGCTTTAAATCTTTTTATATAAAGCAGAGGCATTATTTTGTTCCACAAAACTTCTGCCATTTCTTTTATTGCTACTTGTTCGAGCCACTAAAAACAATGAACGAAAAAAATGTACCTCTTGAAAATGTATACCAGGTGGAAAATATCAATTTAAAGGTTAATTATTTACCTGTATTTTAGCATGTAATATTTATATTTATTTACTCATCCTTATCAGCACTATGGGATTTACTGTAATTAAGCCAATGTATTACGTACGTAAAATGTATGTGGGAATGCATGTACAATTGTTTTGGGTGAATGAAACATTTGTGTGGGTATGTCCTGTTCATTACGTGAAAATAAAGGGATTAATAATATTGTTTTCTGAAAAACCACACTTGGAATTTATCGTTTTGTTTGCCATTTTTTTGAGAAACAAACACATTTCTGTAATAAAAACACGGCAAAAAAAAAAAAGACCAGAAGTCTATCGAAATTGGTGTATCGGCAAGGCAAAAGAAGTCCGTGCCTAAATCAAATTTACATACATACACATCTGTATGTAATAGAGCAATTAAGTGTTCCCAACAGGGGATGGTTCGCCTCTGATAAAGTCATTACGGAATAAGATAACATTTGTACAAGCTTTGATGTCTTTATTATCTGGCGTAAATTGCGCGTAGATTACACATGCTGACCTTTGTCAAGAGTGTGGTTGACCTTTTAGCGAGAGCTCCAACCCTTTGAGCACAGGACGTGCATAGGAAGCCAGAGGATATATATTAGGAGCCGCCAAAGTAATTTGCTTGACCCCACACGGTCAGTGTTGAGGGGGAAGTTGATTATTATATTTTTTTTCTGCATGTAAATTGAAATTAAGTGTGATAATTGGCCCTCTAATTGTCAATGTATGCAAAGGATATTCAGAATGGCCACCAGCCTTTCCCCTTATGCTTCAGGCTATATTGTCTGCTGTATAATAGGCATGGGAACTTTGTTTTGGTTTACTATCATTTTTTATACAATTTTGACTTAAAAAAAAGTTTACGACACCAAATTCTTCATGGGACATTATTATCATTATTACAATAACAAAAACAGACTTTGAAGATATTTTTTTGGTGCTGGAATCTTGGAAAAAAATTCCTCAACGTTGAGGTACGCCCAAGAACAAGTTTTTGTCCGACTCCACGTGCTGGGAACAAACTTTTTTCATGATTTTTTATATTTTTATTCTGTCCATTACATCATTTAGTCAAATAAATCTTCCGCAAAAATCCTACAATTTTGTGAAGTGTTCAAAGGGTTCTTGGGAAAGACCCATGCATTATCACGACGACAAACGCATTACGAATGTAAAGGAAGTCTCTTGCTTTGCCCCTTTGAAACGCTTGACATTGAATCTCTTGATTGTATAATCTTGTTCTACACCTTTGCCCTTATCATAGATGTGCATCCCCATTGGGATTACGTCTGTATAGCTTCAAAAGATGAATGTAAACCGGCTATACCACTGTAAAGATCATATGGGGTACACCTATATACAATATAAAAGGATTTTTATAATAGGACTTATACATATAAAAGGACTTTTGATGCAATTCGGAAATGAGCAAAAACCTCCAAAATCTACCAAGTTCAAGGTGAGATTCACCAACGTCAGCATTTTTGCACACTGTTGATTGTTTTTTTTTTCTCCTGGCACCAGTTCCTGCATCAAGCATTTCATTGTTGCTTCAATCTCGTGGGACTGAGGTTAAGGTGAAGGAAAAGGAAAACTTGTTTTGCAGATGAAGCTCTCTTAATCATTTTAATTGGGATTTTTCTCCAGTGAGCAAAAGAGCCAAGTGTATCTCTTCTGCTGCAGTGATTGTGTATTGTTCTAATTTTTTTTTTTAATGTGCGCATCCACACGTTTTATTTGTTTCATTTCTTAACGTTTTTAACGTTCTTAGTGCAACCGACGACATGCTTGGAAGACTGACCTGGGATAAATAGTTGGGAATAAAAATTCCAAATTCATTTGGAATTTTTCTGGACTTTTTATATGATGATAGGAAGACAGTATTCGTCACCTTTGACATCGTTCAGTGTTCTCTTGATTTTATTTGTATCCTGGGCTTGCGTCATTCAGTCTGAGAGTAAGATTTTAATTAAGGTTTTTAAAAGAAATTTAAATGTAAATTTTTTAAAAGATTTAATTTTATTGAACACAAACCGGGTTGTGCAAAAGATCAATTTTAAAGTAGGATGTGCATCTTATTCATATAGTAAAATAATAAAGGCATGTATTTGGGAATTTTTTAAAATTATTCCCGACGACATTTGCTTTTTTTTAAATTATTACAATGGCACGGCCGGAAAGATCTAGAGGGATAATAGTAATATGTTATTATAGGTTCGTACTGATTGTGAGATTAAACAAATTTTTGAACAAATATTAAATAATATTCAATAATTAATTGCATCCATCACAGACATATTTTTCCCCCGGCGATTCGTGTACCGCCAAGACCCGCAGGTGCTATTTCAAATCCGTCATGATCCCGAACAGATTAAGCCCAAGAAGGTGACGAGGTCAAACATGTTTGGATGGTTCAATATGAAAAATTCAATTCGCTTTCATCTATGGTCCAGGTGAGTTTCTAACGGCTACATTACACGAGATGCACAAATCCTATAAATTCCTATTTAAAATTTACAAATTAAAATGCAAAATTCCTATTTAAAATTTACAAATTAAAATATAAAATTTCCTATTTAAAATTTACAAATTAAAATGCAAAATTCCTATTTAAAATTTACAAATTAAAATGTAAAAATTCCTATTCAAAATTTACAAATTAAAATGTAAAAATTCCTATTCAAAATTTACAAATTGAAATGCAAAATTCCTATTTAAAATTTACAATTTAAACGTAAAATTTCCTGTTTAAAATTTACAAATTAAAAGTAAAAATTCCTATTTAAAATTTACAAATTAAAAGTAAAAATTCCTGTTTAAAATTTACAAATTAAAAGTAAAAATTCCTATTTAAAATTTACAAATTAAAATTTAAAAACGCCTATTTTGTATAAACATAAATTCTAAAAATAAAATATATTACCCCAGAAATTAACATGTCAATTGTTTTGGCAGGGATAACCCTCATCTGGCTCACGAGGTCATGGTGGGTGACCTGGAATCCTTGAGCACAAGCAGTTTCAACCCGAAAAGACTGACAAAGTTCATTATTCACGGTTACCAGGACAATGCCAATGAAGTGAATGTAGGAGATTGGATCGTTTTCATGAAGGATGCCTATCTCCAGTTGGCTGATGTCAATGCAAGTTATCCAGATCAACGGATATTTAAATTTTGTTAAAATTATTCTTGACTCCCTTTTTTTTAAATTGATCAATTAAAAGGCAATTGAACCTTTTTTTGGGGGAAATTTTAGGTCTTCGCCGTGGACTACTCTTTTTTCGCCACGACCCCCTTTTACGTGATGCCCATCCACGAATTGGTGGGGGAGAAATTGAAGGACATGCTCCAGTTCCTCATGGAGGCGGATGATCTGGATTTGGACTCCGTCCATGTCATCGGTTGGTCCTGGGGAGCTCAGGCGGCGGGGGCGGCGGGGAGGCAGATGAAAGGGAGGATCGGGAGGATCACGGGCTTGGATCCGGCGGGGCCGTCCTTCAAATTTGTGGACAATGAATTTCGTCTGGACAAGAGTGATGCTCAATTCGTGGATGTCATTCACACCAATGCCGGCTCCAGATTTGTTTGGGGTGGCTTCAACGGCCTCCGGGATGCCGTGGGACACGTGGATATCTATCCGAACGGCGGAGAACGGCAAACGGGCTGCCCGGCCCAGCACACACTCAATGTTGAAAGTAGGATTACTAATTTTTTTGATTAAATGAATTAAAAATAATTTGGCATCAAATCATTAAATGACATTCACATTTCTAAGCCAGAGCGATTCTTTGGTAATTTCTGTAGGCTTGCTGTGCAATCACGGGAGGGCGGGGCGGTATTTTACGGAGTCTATTACCACCCCTTTAGGTATGAAAATTCTAAAATTTCGGTATTCTAAAATCCCAAAAAATATTTCTTAATTAAAAGTCTTCCTTAAATGCTTACAATTTAATTGAGCCAAAATTTACATTACCATTTAATTGAGCCAAAAAATATTTCTTAATTAAAAGTCTTCCTTAAATGCTTACAATTTTCTTTTTTCCATATTTCCTTTTGTTCATTTTTTTCTTCATTTTTCCTTCATTTTTCACTTTGTTCATTTTTCCTTCATTTTTACTTTTGTTTTTTCCAAATATTTATTTTATATTTGTTGTTTTAATGACTTGAAAATTGTTGAATTGAAAAAAAAAATCCTCCAGCCTTCCCCATGTGTCCATGCGAGAACTTCGACAAATTTGTCCGGGACGAATGCGCGTGTCCAGTTAAAGACTTTGCATTCTTGGGAGAACACATGTCCAGAAAGTAAGTCGTTACAATTGTCCAATCGTTAATTTGAAATTTTGGAATTTTCAATATAAAATTCAGCTTTATCCAGGGGAAAAAAATCTTTTTTTTACCAGGAAAATTTTAATAAAATTGATTTCTCTTTTCCTAAGGAAGTTAAGCAAAAATTAATTTTTTAGCGATTAAGAAAATTTTCAAGTTTCCCAGGTAAAAAACGAAAATTCGTTTGTGTTTCCAGAACAAGAGGAATCTTCCAGATAATCACCCGCGCCCGCATCCCATATGGCCATGGACCGAGATTGAATATTACCTTGCCAAACATCCCAAAAGATGAACTACGACTAGCCCACAGAAGAGTTCCTAAGACAGTCCTAAAAGGACAAGTGAACAAATCCCGGTTCAATAATTCGCCCGAGGGCAAAGCCATAATTACCTACAAAAACTGGACACTCAATGTTCCTTGTCGCAGTTGTTATCGAGTGGGCACCTACCCCAACGAAAAAGTTCTCCGATTAAGTTTGCTCGCCTACAATAAAATAAGGGAGAAGGAAGGCAAAGATGGTTTCTGATCCTTATTGTTTTTTTTTTGAAAATTGTTGTTCCTTTAACCCTTTTTTGTTGTTTATATTCCTTAATGCCTCTCACTGTTACCAAAAGGACTCAACCTTGAACAAAAGATATGTGCCTGTAATGCAATAAATAACTTCCCAATACAATTATTGCCGTACTTCCCATTTGGTCTTTATTTGTGAGCAATTTCCTTTATAGACAATTTAGTTCAGTGTTCAGTTGAGCCCATCAGACGTAATCGTAGTAAGCAGCACGAAAAACGATGACGGCCAGCGTGAGCGCGATAATTTCAAAGAATCCGATGATTCCCAAGAGGGAAAAAATGTACGGGGTCCATTGAGCCAGAAGTTCTGGAAAACAGCCTCCGTTCAACTTGGGCGCAGATTTCTGGTTAATCCTGGAAGCAATTTCCCGATTATCCGGGCACTTCGGACCATCCTGATCCCTTCCCACGACGTCTTCGGGATCTCCCTTGCCACAGCACACCCTCAGGATCTCCTGGGTGGACGTCAGATTCCGCAGATCCCTCCACCCACTAATCCCACAGCACTTTTTGGCCACCATGAAATCGTTGAAGGTCTTCGTATGATTCTCTTTCGGATACCAAACCCGAAATCTCATCACGGCCCTCCCCTCAATCTGCTCCGACCCCCCAAGGAACATGTAGACGATCCCGGAGATTTGGAGGAGGATGAGGATCCCCATGAGGAGGATGTACATTCCCAGGAGACACCGGGAATTCCTGAGGGCCCCGAGGAGGCCCAGGACACTGAAGATGAGAGTGAAGGCCCCACAACTGATAGAGAGGATCCCGAGGATCTCGAAGGCCTTGTTTAGCCCCAGATATTGGAAGAATTCCTGGAAATTGTGAATCATCGTCTCGTCCAGGTCGTTCATTGAATGCCCATCGTGCTCCTCCGACCCTTCACCTCCGGATGGAGGTCCACTGAAGTAGAAGGGGACGATTCCGGCCACGATCAGGACCAGACTGAGGAAGATGAAGAAACAGTTGTAGACGGAGAAGACGTGCTTTGTGAGATTCATTTTTTTTTTCAACGGGAATGCTGCACTAATATAATGACCTTTGACCACAAATCCCCTACAGTTTAGATTGACAAGGACTTTTTCCGGAGAAATATATCACTCACTATGAGTGTCAATCTACTCACAAATTGAGAAAGAATTTAATCAACTGCCCATTCCCTTTGGTGGATTTGCCCAGTTTGATCTTGTTTAGTTATCCCAAAGGAATTCCTTTGTCATTGGGAATCACTGAATAACTCAAGCTCCAAGTAATTTTCACTAGACTCAATGACAATCATGTTGGAATGGAATCTTATTGCTCATGAATTCTTCCGTCTTAAATGACTTTATTTAGCTATTGTGTGTATAGAACAGTGTCGTAAGACAAATTAGTCACTCATGACTCATGCATATGAATTGAATATGTGTGACATTCTGTGAAATTCCCGATGCGCTAATAAGAAAATATTTTTCCTCATGTCAACGTCTTCTGGCCGCTCTCTGTGGTCAGGGGATGGACAAGCCCCTTCCTGGATGTCATAGTCATAACATGTGCCTTTTCATGTCCAGCAAATAGCATGCTGTACATTGTGTATGATGTTTTCCAGCTTTTCTGGAAATTCTTTCTTCTGTGTGTAAATATACTTTTTAATATACTTTTAATTTGATGGATGTACATACGTCTAATTGCATTTGAGACATGCACTTTGTACAATTATGAGGGAAGCTCGTTTGAAAGGCCATTGGTCCTTCTCTGTTGGTTGTACCAATTGCACAATCGTCCAGATCATGGATAAAATCAGAAAAAATAAAAACAATACGCATTTTTTATGCAAACAGACCATAAGAGGGGATAAAAACAAACTTAAAGTGCAAGTAAAGACATGATTTGTGAATCCGAGTAAATGAACACAAAATGCAATATTAATATATTAAATGAGGATTTTGAAGCCCCCATTAGCTTTAGGGATTACTAGGGATCCAAGGATTTAATTGATACACTATGACATGATTCAAATAATACATACTAAATCTTTTTATTCAAATAATAAAAACATGTATGGATGAGATATTATTCGAATCATGTCAACGTCATATACACGAATTACCCGGATTAACGCCCCGATGAATAAAACGTTGTTAAGGAAAGCAACTTTGGTAATTCTGTACAATTCTCGGCATTAAAATCAATCAGCATTGTCAACATTAAGCAGTGTAAACAGATATTTTAACAACAAATTACCAGAATTTATTTGTAGGCACGTGTCATTGTTTTTAGCCGCTTGTATTGAATGGTCGTTTGGAATTTGGATTAAAACTTAAATATAATTAGCTATTAATTACTTGTGCTTATTAATTTACAGTACCTTTGTGCTTTGTTCCTCATTCCTCATCGTCAGTATCAGTAATCAGTACCTATACGTCAGCATAGCATGCGATATTACCAATTCCAAATCTTTTACAATGCATAATATAGCACAAACGTAATTTGGGGATGTACTAATTATTACGAGAATTACGACAAAATTAATTACTAAAACGAGCTCCAAAAGGAAGAGTATGAGCCTAACGCAAATGCTCTCGTGCTTCAAATTCCGTCCAATGACCTCCAGATGTTTAAGGCTAGTTACACCCAAACATCAGGATTATTACAGCAGTAATAAAATACCAAACGAGGAATTTTTGCGTAATGAAATCTTAGGAACAGCCCTCAAATACGTGAATGACAAAGGATGGACAACGGAAGCTATCAACGCTGGTAAAGTGGTACATAAACCGTAATACTTGCCTTTTAAGTATTTTGGTTAATTAATTGTAAACAAAATCAGAACGAAATATACATACACATACATAGATAAAATGCGAGAATTAATTCTCGCATTTTATCGCATTATTTTATTATTATTATTATTATTTATTTTATTATTTATCATTTTATTATTATTATTATTATTATTTTCAATAATTATTGAAAATAATGCGAGAATTATTGAAAACAATGGGAAATGACCCGAATTTGAGCAATTTGTTGTTGTTGAAGCGATCCATGAGAAAACGATCGTGAATGTCAGATATGTGCCCATAAGGGTTTATAATGCACTGGGCTTACTGCCCTTGGACTTGGCCTGGTACTTTTTCAACAAATGTCACAAAGAGCTGGAGGAACACTTGTCCAGGGAAAAGCTGGACTTGTATTATGCCCTGGAATGGAAGATGCATCAGATGGTGCCCTACCATCCCAAGTACTTTCAGCTCATCGCTTTAGTCTCCTCCGAAGATAATATATATCGTTCTATGAAGGGTTTGGTTAGTCCCATATTTTGTGCAGAAAAAAATTGTTGTCCAGGAAATTATGAATGATAAGAATGGATTTCCTATAACCAATATTTGATCTACAAAAGGCACGCTTGGTCAATGTCATCGTAACGAAGACAATAGACGATAAAAAAAGTGTGGTGAGCTCTCTTTGGGTATTTGGAGTCAAAATAAAATCTTGAGATCTAAAATATGATTTTTGGTCGCCGATCTTTTTAATTCCCTGTATTTGGTTCCAATTAGCGCTCGTGGACGTCCAGGAGAATCGGGGTGGCCTCGGTGTACGTTCATTGCGAGCTATTTATGCTGAGTGACCGGTCGGAGAGCTTCGAGAAGACTTGGCTGGAGCTGGAGAGGCGGGTGAAGGAGTTCCAGGAATTCGATGAGGGAAGAATTGCATACCTTCATAATCCTTTCCCAGAATTATTAAGAGTGGAAATTCTTAGGTCTGTTCTGCAAGCAATGAAATGATACAGAGAGAAGGACGTATTAATTTTTGTCCCAAAAATTATTACTGCTTGTGTAATGGATGTCATATGTATTTAACAATATTTTATTTTAATTAAAATCTCATTTGAGTTATGCTTGGGCAGAAATTCAGAAATTTGAATCAGTAAAAGTTGGAATGATTACAATTTTTTAAACGTGACTCACAATTATGTAAATAATGTGCTTATTTTTGCAAGACGACATGATGCAAAATTATTTTGAACTTGTGGAAAAACTCCACTTAATGTGAAGAAAAGATCATTTTGTGTGCGGAAAGCAATGGGATAATTGGTTGCGGACAATTTGGGATCTTCTGGATTGGCTTAGCCGGTGCAGCTAGTCTGTTCGTAGCCATCTTCATCGACGAAAGTGTTGCAGATCGGTGCCGTGCAGTGTTGCTTCCCATCTGGGGTGATGTAGCATGCAGCTGCAATATTTAAAAACATTACAAATATTACAATTTTGTATTCGTAAAACGTTCGATTGTTGAATCATGAGAAAAGTCTTTTAGAGAGTAAAAGCTTTAAAATTGGTTTAAAAAAATTAATTCATTAAAAATTAAATTAATTAAAATTCCATAATTAAATTAAAATCCGCAATTAATTACAGAAATCCAGAATTAATTACAAAAATCTCAAATTCATTTAACAAATTCAACATTATAGTTAAACATTCTCTAAAACATTTGGAACTATTCCAAAATTTTCTGAGAATATTGAATATTCTACAATAATATTTCATAATCATAAAGTATCAAAAGTGACGAAGAATATCCCAAATATTAATTTAGAACAGACCAAAATGAATGCAAAATATCGAAAATTCATTAAGAATATTCCCAAATTAATGCAAAATATCGAAAATTCATTAAACATATTCCCAAATTAATTAAAAATACACCAGAATCGGTTAAGAATATTCCAAAATAAATTAAAAATACACCAGAATCGGTTAAGAATATTCCAAAATGAAGTAAAAATACACCAGAATCGGTTAAGAATATTCCAAAATGAATTAAAAATACACCAGAATCGGTTAAGAATATTCCAAAAT
>JAQGBT010005565.1:0-14075 GCA_034698585.1 Disparrhopalites patrizii
ATATCTATAGCTTCAAGTATGCATTTGGCCAACCCAACATTTCCGGAACAAATTTCGTATCACCAGTTATCAACGCGTTGAACAAAATTTTATCCCATCCGATGCATCCTGATTCGGATTTCCAAAAAATCAGAGTAACTTCCCACTGCACCCTAAAAATTTGGCACACAACTCATTTCGAAATTTTGTTTGATGACGTGGCCACAAAAATAAAATTTTGGCTTGGCGCTCCCTCGCTTCAAATTATTGGGGACACAATTTCTTTGTGGAATAATAAAACGTGGTATAACTTAGGATTTCACAACAAACTGGAGCTAATATATCCTACAAGAACAAATGTTTTCCGATTTTCTCCTCATTGTGAGTACCAACTAATATTCGTCAGAGAAATTCCCAGAAATTTGTTGCCGCAACATGGCGTGGACTACCATGGATTTCAACTACGCAGTTTATTACCGTTTCCCCTTAATTTGCACCCGCAGAACGTCTTGTATATTTTTCTTGGCGACCGAACCAAAATATCGGAAATTTCTGCCAGCACCTACGCCGAAGGGTTGCTGTACAAAGCAGCTATTCTTCTGGGTAAATTTTTGCTGCCACGTCACTATTCGCACCAATCAATTTCTTCCGGGGCAGATTTAAGTGAATATTGGATTGCATTCAAATTTTCTCATGAAATCCCTAGATCCGCCCTCATTCGGGCACAGACATTCACATATCCTCCATATACAGTACTGAATGCCTCCAAGCGGCCGGTGGCTGGCTTCAGTTTCCGAATCATTCAAGCCATCGCCCAACATTTCAACTCCGCACTTGCATACGGAATGGGAAACTCCCGGAAGCTGTCCAAGTATCCAAGCAACTCTGGGTCAGGCCTGCATGCGTATTTGCAACAAAATGAAACGGACGTTGTTTTGTCGCTCGGAGCTAATTTTGACCGACTTCCGTACAGCGATATTTCCCCTCAGATTTTGGACGCTCCAACAACGTTCTTTGCTCCTCTGCCGAAATTTTTTGTCAATTGGACGGCTTTGCTCAGACTATTCGATCCCGCGGTTTGGCTCTTGCTTTTCCTTGCCTTGTCACTCTTACCGCCTTTGTTGTACTTTCAGCTTTGGGTGTCATCTCGTCTGGATGCCAAACAGCGTCCATCCAGCCTGCGTTGGTTATTATTAGTCCCAGTAAGGACATTGGTGATGCAGCCCTTGAAAAACGCGCCTGCGCCGCTCCAGCGTACTATTGTGGTTTCCCTAATTGCAGCGCTCGTGCTACAAGCCTTTTTTTCCTCCAAATTTTACTGCTTCCTCACATTTCCACATTTTGAGTCTGTTCCTGCAGGACCAACGAGGAACTGGCTAGAGCCAAGGATTTCCGCGTTTTTTGCTACAAACTCAAAGGCAATATGTTGGAGGACAAATTTTTGCGAGCACCACATCCATTACGACTTCGTTTGGAAGGTCGGATGTCGTACGTGGGACCCACGGAGGTGCTCCCAACGATGTTGAAGCTCGCCACTCACGAAGAAAAAGGAGTTTTAATCCACTACAAACCCAGTGCGACCTCCATCGTATCGGCAAATCTAACGTTATTGCGGGAAGTGCCTCTATTGCGAATATCCGGGTCCAGCATTATTCCCATTAAGTTACACGTCCATTTCCAAAAGTACGCGGGACTCACGGAGGCATTCTCCCGGGGTGTTGGTAGGTTGCTGAGCGGAGGATTACCCCACTTGTGGTTGCAGGAAGCCACCGAATATTCAGGGAGGGAAGGCCGTCAGCATTTTCGGGGCTTGCGCGGGAGGAATTCCAGTTTGTATAGGAAATTGAAGGAGGTGACCATGCAGACTTTGCAACTGTCCGGATTTAAGCCTTTGGGGATGCCAAATTTCTTGTTTTGCTTCGTCACGTTTCTGGGCGGAGGAATCATGGCCTTGCTTTGTTTTGCTGGGGAATGTTGTGGTCGCCAGGGAATTTTTTGGGTTCGTGGAAAGATCCAAGTATGTGTGATTGCAATCTGGATTGCATTGAGATTGGTTTTGGACTCGATCACAAATTTATATATTCGTTCTTGGGCGTTGTTATTAGTACGAATGCAAATGTTTGATTTTATTTTAATCAAAATTTGATACAAGATTTGACAGTTGCCTATTCCTGCGCATTCGGACTTGAGGTGGGTTTAGACGGATTGATTAATGTGCTTCGTGACCTCGCTTTTAAAAAAATTGTTAGAAACACTGGCGATGTTATTATGAATTGATTTAAAAATTTGTTTAAGCTGTAGCTGAAAACTAAATTTAAAAAAAACAATTTCATAGTCCTTTTCTGGACAGTAGCTTTATTAAAAAAGTTATATTTTTCCCAAGCAATTAAGTTTACAGTAGAATCTATCTATAACAATATTAAAGGGAAGATTCAAAAATACTATTATTGGGAATTGTTATATAGAACATAAAATATGCACCTTACATGTCCAAAGGTCAGAAAAAATAATGCTGTTATAGAAAAATGTTATAAGAAACTTATCTATCGAGATTCCACTCATAAAAAATGTGTTAGGTTTACAGGTTTCCGCTCTTATACCTGAAATCTTGGGAAAATGAACCACAATAAATATAAATAGTTGCTATATATACAAGTTGGATTTGATCATATTGAAATCATAATTTTACGAACAATATGTCCGAAAGTTTTCTGCAAACAACCTTGAAATTGGGGTTCATTTAACTATGTCCAAAGGGGTGACTCCGTGACATGCCTTCCTCCTCAAATCTGCAATCCATATAGTTACTGAAGAGCGCTATGTCCGAGCCGAGTGAACGCAGTAGTTTATTTCTGAGGTATATCCCGTTTGGCCAATAGTAAATTTCATTATCCTCCAAGGTATAGACTAGGATGTCCGAATCCAGATTTTCATATTGACGAAAGACTTGGAGGTCTGGGAATAATTTTTTTGCCATGTCGTACGTCCATCCATTAAATGGGTAGTCCACCAGATTCAAGCGTTTCACACCTATAACCAAACATGACAAAATGGGGCAAAAAGTTCAGCGATGACCAAAATACTTCAGTTCCAAATACTAATTACAAAATACAAACACACTCGGAGATTTTAATTGCAAATTATCAATTTGGCTGCTCTCAAGTATGTAATTTCAAATTATCAACTTGGCTGCTCCCAAGTATGTAATTACAAAATATATATATATGTATATCAGTATAGTTAGTAATGTATTTAAATACGTATTTTAATTCCAAAATGCAAATACTCGTATTTAAAATACGTATTTTAAATACAACATCCAAATAAAAGTATTTAAAATACGTATCACATGCGTTCATTTGTATTTCAGAGCGCAATCAAAAAATTACAAATTGTAATTTGCCTTGGTGCACTTTTAAGTTACAAATTACAGCAAAGTACTTCCAAAAATCCAGTGTATTTAAACATAAATTACAAAATACAACTAGAAAATACCTGTATTTGAAAATCCAACTACAAAATACAAAAATGTATTTTAAATACGTATTTCAAATGCTTGCATTTTAAAATGTAATTTGCCCATCTATGAAAAGTTACTATTTGTTTGTAATTATACACATTTTCAAAACTAAAAAAAGTTAAAACTTGCGAACACCGATTAAATTCTTGGGAAAGAAATGTTGTGGTAGACTTATTAAACTTGAATTTTTGATTTAATAAATTTGTGACAACCAAACGATTTATGAAACCAAAAGATTATAGAATTTGATTAATAAAATGAAACACTAAAATTTTGATCCGTCAAAAAAAATATTATGTAATTTATCTTTTATATACATCCCAGTATATCACATATATCTGAAATCTGTATAATTAGCATGTCCTGGTACAAAGTACAAAGGCAACAAGAGTGCAAAGATTATACGCCGGATATATGAATATATAGACATGATTCGCATAATTAAAATTACACGTCATGATATATACGCGTACAAAATACTTGGAATAGTTGAAATGACATTTTGATGAAAAATATACCTTTAAGCACAGGCATTGATCGGAGATAGTCCGACAGGACATGCTTTCCAGAGTGTCCGAGCACGAAAAAGCTTTCCGGGAAGCCGGATTCGTCATTGTAAAAACACGTTAGCTCCTCTATGACGAGCCGGTCACATTCCAGCAGAGCTGCATTGGTCGCTGAAACGGCAATCCTCACCAAGTCGGGATGAGCAATGGACCAGCATTTTAGATGTGGGAAAGCTGTGGTTAATACCACAATTGATGTACTCATACTAGGATCTCGATGTGCGATATTTGTGTGCGATTGTACAAACTTGATGTTGACTACTTCCATTTTCACCAAGCCCGGATGGGGCCGAATTGCCCGTAAGTTCGGCAATGTTTTCAGGTCAAGCGTATGCACCCTCAATTCCTTCAGCGCAGGGAGTTTATCATAGATCCCAATATTTGTAATCAGACTGAATTTTGACCAGTTGCCCATGTGCAAGTACTTCAAGTTGGGCATCCGAGGGAAATGCGTTATATTGTCACAATTAATCTCAAGAAATTCCAGCGTTCCAGAGATCCCGGCTAAAGTGAGATTAATTTCTTGCTCACTATACCTATCAAATTTTTTTGAAAGAGCTAACGTCTTGAGGGACGGGAGTTGGGCGTTGGTTAGCAGTCCTAGCGAAAATCCATTGTCCGTCCCAGACAATTGCAAATGCTCAATCTGGGGGCAGGAGCTGAGAAGATTTTCTTGTCCGTAAAAGCGGATATTTTGTTTCAAGTTGTTAGTCAATTGTAATGTTCGCAGATTTGAAGATGTTCGCAAAATCTTGTGAACAACCCGGAAGAGCGTATTCGCACACATTTGCGGGTCATTTTCTGCTTTCAATTCCCGGGGGCATTCCAGCACCATGTTCAAGGTCAGAAGTTCAGGGAAGACAATTTCCTTTTGTGAAAAAGCCCGCAGCAGGATCGGAGTGCGATAGCGTGCCAGATTTAAATGAGTCAAATTCGGGGAACATTCTGCAAACAGTTCGGCACACAGCAACGTCTCTTCCGGTTCGGGAGGTGAATGATCATCCCGAAGGGCGGAACAGCAATAAAAATTCCCGAATGTCAGTTGCTTAATACAAGGATAGAACTTTGGATTTTGGTCCAATATTTCTTTGACTCCGTCAATCCAATTCTCGTACACCATATTGATTTCGATTTCATGAACCAACGTGGGAAGTTCCAGGCAGCTTTTATTGGTTAATACATCCTCAAACAATCCCCTTGATCTGTCTTGCCTGCTATTTGATCCCCATGGTCCAACATGTAGTTTGCAAATGACGTTGCTCTTGAGCAACTGACAAATTTCTGTGTTCCAAGCCTTGCACACGAGTCTGGAAGTAATTTTCCTTTTGAAGCTTAACTCCTGGAGGATGAGTGCCAAAACCTATAATAAAAAAATACTATTAATTTAGGCAAGCATATTTCGCATTAGAGTTCCTTATCGGTTCATGTTCAATTTTCGAGTATCAATTTCGGTACCAAGCTCAATTTCAAGTTCGGAAAATTTTGGCCAAACACTCATACTTGATAAATCGGGATTTTAGAAGGTACTTGAAATTGATTAAGTACTCCCTTATTTAAATTGTCATTTTATCTAGAAAAAACTTGATTGCTAAAGCAATCATTATAGCAATCAGGAGTACTCGTGCAATTTCGAGTATTCAGTTTGGCACTAGATTAGATAAACTTGAAATTGGTACTTTCTACTTGGTTTTTTAATCGAGTTCGAGTTCCGCCCAAATACCGACATGAGACATGAAAAATAAATTTCAAGTATAATTTTGAAAATACCGCACTCTATATAAGGAAAGGAACTCTATTTCGCATTGACGAGCACCGCGTTTCTCGAGAGCAACAGACGTGATGCTCGTCAAATTTCGCATGTATCACATTGAACAATCAATTTTTTTTTTAAATACTGCTTTTTCGTTTCATCCTTTCAAGTTTAAACTAATGTGGAAAGTCTAAACTCGCGAAGTCTCGGAATGCAATCTAAAATCTTGACTCCTGAAGTGCCCCAGGTGGCATTTTGATGTTGTGATTTTACAGTTCAATACCCTATAAAAACTGCTGGAGTGGGAGTGAACAGAATTTGACAGATTTTGACTGGGAAATAATTAACTGGCAAATAAATGGGGATTAAAAATTTGCTCACCTCCGCAGGAAGATCCGACATTCCCGGGGCACGGCTTAGTTGGCCATTTCGACTGGATTTTGCTAAAGAATCCTCATTAGCCTCAATTATCCGTTGGCCACCGGCTCGCTTCCCTCTAATTGTGGTCATGTTTGCATATCCGCAATGCTGCCGAATATTTGCAATGACTGCAAGGAAATTAGCGCTTTTGAATGTAATATTTTTAGATGTATTACAAGACTGACGTTAATTATTACGCTATGGTTGAACATAATTTTACGGTTAATATAGATTTTCCAAATTACGTATGAACAACTAATGGAGCTCGAAACAATCCAGGAATAACGTCTAATTTAACGTGAAAGTTTTTACTATTTAGTATTTATTCTTTATAAATACAAATTGTTTAAATCACTGGAACGACAACACTAATCACTACGCCATTATAGGTATTGGTATCTACTGGGCTGTAAGCTGGACGAACTCTTTATTTTAACGTGTGAATATTTAAAACGTAATTATATGAGTAAGTATTTATTATGCAATATGTCACCATCACAGAATTTTCCTTTCTGTCATTAGACGAGTCGAAAGTCGAACATAGAATGGAATTCTACAGGCATTTCAAAAATTCCCGCCAACATCCAAGGATATCTGATTGCAGATTTGATTTTCTACGCATACATCTATCGAACTTTGTGGCAGTATTTCTAGTTTATAGCTTTAGGGACAACCACATTATGACATTATGCTTTATTTTCAAAACTAATTATGCTTTTTGCCAAAATCGATTATGTTTTTTAAAATTATGGTTTTTACAGATTCATTATGCTTTCAAAATTTTCCAAAATGTGCCAATTATGCGGATTTTACCAACAGAAATGGTTACACGGTCAAAAATGACAAATTCTAAAGAACTTGTGGAAGCAAATTTTTGTTTTCTGGAATCCTGAGAATTCTTCACTCACTGATTAGCGACAAAAACGACAGAAAAAAGAATTAATATCAGCTATACAGTCGGAAATTTTACTTTAAACATCAGCTGTGATCAAGAACTTGCCGTTATAAAAATAAATCTATAAAATTTCCCCCGAAATATTGACTTCTACGGTTAATTGTCGCACAATTATGCCGTTTAAAATCAAATATGCTTTCTGAAATTGATTATGCTTTTTATGCTTTATTTTTTTTTACGTAATCGTAATGTCCAAGTTACCTATCCAGCTAGCACGGAATTCTCTAAAAGGCGCTAAAAATGCGCATTTCTCAGAAAACCAGATGCATTTAATGCATCTGGTTTGGCCACTCATTCTGCAATGAGAAAATTATCTGCAGAAAATGCATCTGTTTATGCGTATAAAATGCACATGTTTCAATGCGCGGAACTTCATGCATCTTTAACCCGCATATTAACCAGCGCAATTTACACTGATTTTATCAGCTAATCTGCGTGTAACAGATGCATGTGTTCCGACATGGCCACTTTTTCCGGAAAGAAGCACATTAAATGCCCAGTTCAGATAAATTTGTCCTAGCTGGGTAAGATGCATTCTAACTAGACATTCGGGGTCTGAAGTGACACTTTTACATTTATGCTTTCTATGCTTTCGGTTGTCTTTATTTATAGCCCAGAAAATATCGATTTGATATCATTTTGGGAAGTAAATGTTGTTCTTTATATCGACAATTGCTGAAAACTGAAATTTTTTAAAAACATTTTTATTGAAAAAGGTTATCTTGCATGAGATATTCTGTAGTGTATTAATCAAAAAACAAAGAACCAAATTCTACTGTAAGATTGTAACTATGTATAGCAAGAACAAATCGCATGCCTACCACGAAAAATTAATGGCATGAAGTAAATTAGGAGAATGTGACTAACAAATTCCCTACTTGGAGGAAGATATAATTCACAAACGTGGGGATAGCATCCTTCCCAAATACGCCGAAGGGTCCACATCTGACAGTTACAGCAAGCTTCCCCATGCCAGCTAGTCGTTTCTTCAAAACGGAATAATCCCCAAAAATGTGTGCAGTCCGTAGTACATTGCAAACAAATTTTGCTCGTTCAACGTCCTTCTTGACACTTTCGGAGATTAAGTACATGCTTCCAGCTAGCGCCATGTAGATGATTCCGCACCACACACCGGCGGATGCTAGAAATACTCCCATGAAAGGGAGGATGTAGAGAAATCCGGAGAAGAGAAAGTTGAAGCAGTGAATTTCTATTTGCGTGCAGGTAATTGTCTTTAAACTTCTGCGGAGCATGAAATTGTGGAAAAATTTCTTCCGCAAGACATCCCTTACAACAAAAATTGATATATTTCAAAAACGAATAAAATTTTGTTGATAGGTATTTTGATTGTAAATTTATTTTGCTGCGATTTTTGGTTACAAATTTGTTTTGCTGCAAATTTTAGTTCGAAATAAGTTTTATTGCAAATTTTGATTGCGAATTTGTTTCTTGCAAATTTTGGCAGCAAATTTGTTTGGTTGTAAAATTTTGTAGCAAAGTTCTGTTGCAAATTTTGGTTGCAAATTTGTTTTGCTGCAAATTTTAGCTGGAAATCTGTTTTGTTGCAAATTTGTTTTTCTGCAAATTTGTTTTGCTGCTTTGTTTTGTTGCAAATTTTGGAGGCAAATTTGAGCTGTTACAAATTTTGATAGCAAAGTTCTGTTACAAATTTTGGTAGCAAATTTGTCGCAAAATAAATTTCCAATATACATTCAACTTACCAGATGTTTAGTTCACGTCGTGAAATTCTTTTCGAAAGAATGTAAGGCGTGATGAAAATAATGCTGTAAATCCAAATGCAGTCCAATACAACTAATTGCGTGAGTACAGCAACTTCGTACACCCACGAGAGAAACGCCACTGGCCAACTGTGATACCTCAGTGGAATTACGGAGTAAAAGCTATACTTCATTCGCTGTAAGATCCCGATATCCGAGGCGGAATATACACATATTACGAACATGCAAGGTGTAAATCGACGAATTGCCAGCTCCGTCAGAGAATAATTGGCTTTGCTTGAGCCTGAAATTTCATAACAGACTCATTCGGACTTTCAAATGTACCATACAAATTTACGTTTACAGCTGCAGCCTCTATAAACCTTACCAGCTCTACGGCGAGCAATATCCTTATGAAACGCGTTGAGGAGTATTGCCAAGTCCGGCCACTTGTTTCTAAAGCTACATGTCCAAAGTCCAACGAAGACATTGGCAGTGAACAGAGCGTACAAGCAACAATTCTCTACCATATCTGAGTGATTGTAATATACGACGGATTCTATGCATCTCCACAGTCGATAAATGACTGGTAGGACGAGAAGAAAGAATGTTCGGATGTAGTGCTTTATTCTTGCCCGCACCGAGTAATATTTTGCTACAGAGAGAATTCCGGTTGCTGCATTGATGTTAAATGGGAGGAGGCCGTAATTGGACACAAATTTGGCTGCTTTGAAATTAACCTGTAGATCCTTGAACGTCAACATTTTAAATTTTGCTCGTACATTAATTGCAATTATTTAAGAAAGTTGACCTGTATATTACTATATAGTTGAACAAAATTAATTTTGGAGCTTAATTCTGGAATTCCCCGGACGGATTCGTTTCTATAGAAGCCAGCGTGAATTTCAGCGAGTAAAATTGTACGTTTAAACTTTTTAAGAAATTACAGTAGCACCAAATTTTAAATTTGAATTACCTTCGTACCCCCCAACGATTCTGCTCCCTGTGATGAATGAGGCATTTCCTGTTATCCAACAACTTTCCCCACATCAAATAATACCTATATTAATCCTGTATTCACTTATCCGTTTAGCCAATAGTTGGTTGAACTGATTTGCTAAACAAACACCATATAGTGTAAACGGTGCCAAATTTAAATTGTTCCACACGATTGCTATTCGATTCGCTCCCAAATATCACATGCTACATACATATGTATGTATATATACTGGGTAAATAGCTACTTGGTATATCCTGAATTCAATTATATCAAAATCAGTAAAGGTATAATATGTTAATGAATTACTGTACATTATTTCTGCTTCCGTAATAAGGTTGCCATTTGCAATGACGTAGGAGTACAGTGGACTCTCTCTATAACAACTCTCCTCATAACAACTTTATTTTTCAGCCCCTCGCATATGCAGCATACGTATTAAATGTTCCATATAACAACCATTTTTGCCGTTCCCTTCAGGGTTGTTATAGCGAGAGTCCACTGTAGACATTATTCCCCGTGCGCCCTCCTTTGTGCATTTGGGAATGGGAAACAAATTGGTGGAAATCAAATTCAGACAATCACCCTTCTGGGCTCATTGCATAATACATTGGTTGCGGATTACAAATAACTCTATGAAAATGTACAAGCAGATATCAGCTATAGCGTGACGTGGCTGAAAAACAAGATACGCACGAAATTTAACGGAAAATTTCACTTTATTCAATAAAGGGCGATTTTCAACAGTTATTTGCAGTCAATCCAAGTATAATCGTATTCATTGTAAATTTTATGTAAGTACTCACACACATAATTCTCCAGGTAAATTTGTGTAGGTGAATAGCCTAAATCTGTTTAAAAGAAATCCATGTAATGTAAATTATTTGTGTAAACTTTAATTTAAAACAACTCTGTATGTACTAGTTTTTAGAAATTGCCTCGCTTCTGAAGCTTCTACGAAAAATAGTTTTTGGGAATACAGTTAATTCACAAAACGTTATTTGTGAATAAATTGTGAATATTTGATTATTTTCTTTCATGTAATCGACAGCAAAATAATATTAAAAATAATTCCAACGATATATGTATGTATATGTACTAGTTACATATACTAATATACGTATACACACAGTCGACTCTCCCTATACCGGCCCTTCCTATAAGAGCACTTATTCTATAACAGCTGTGCTGAATCCCCGCCTGCAGCTTTACCATGTAAAGTGCTTTCTGTAAGAGCACTCCCTATAACAGCAGTGACTCTATAACAGCAGGGTATTTTCTTCCCTTGGTTACATTTCGCTCACTATAACAACACTTTCTTCCTATAAGAACATTAGCGCCTAAATCAGGTGTATCCCTTCAACATTCACTTTTTCTCTGTAACAGCACCGGAACTCTATACCAGCACAATTTTATTCTTTTCTCACTAAAATGTAAATGCTTACGACCAATTTTGTAAATATTGTTAGAATTTGGAAAATTATCAAAGTTAAGCCAGAAAATAATCTGAATTAATTAATATTTTTTTAACTAATTCTTTATACCAGCAGTTCGTTATAAGAGCACTTTTTATGGTACAGATAGGGTGCTCTTATAGAGAGAGTCGACTGTAATCCGTTTTAAAATAAATCCAAAGGTTAATTGTCGGATACTAATTCATGTGGTTTCAAAATCATCCGGATATCGATCTAATCCCAATCCCAATCAACACCTTGATAAGATTGCTGGATTGATTAATTGTTGATTGATTCATTGATTACCTAATTGATAAGATTCATTGGCAATGACAGCACGAGTTCCCCCGCAAAAATTAAGGCAGACACAAGGAGGGAAATGAGGAAAGTGAGCATGACGATGTGCAAATCCGTTCCATGCAAACTCAGAGGCTTTTCAACGGCTTCCTCCTCACGTTTTTCTTTATAGTAGCATTCCGGCGGGAACATCTTCCTCTCCCAATTATCCCAATGCCAAAAGACACCACTCGTGAAGATACTCCAGATTCTTCTGACAAATTTCCTCATCCTCCTTGTTTTTAATCCGCCATCAAAGTAGCTCAGCTCCACAAATCGTTGCATGGAGCAATCATCCGCTTTGTTATGTATGATGAAAATGAGCAGAAGGAAATTCCTCCATGTGCTCCCTGATTAACTCCCAATAAAAGGCAAATTCATGTCCCGGCACCACCAAAGCTGTTTTCCGCCCACTGAGGTTCGACCGAAGAAGGTCGGTCAAATGTGAGAGTTCCACATGATAAATATTAGCGGGGTCGGGCGTACGCCCATTCCAACGGACATTCAACAAATCTGCGGACAATTGCTGTTGAGAGGGATGATATTCCCGTACTCGGAAAATATCTAAACCCGACACGATGTCTCGGATACAAAGTGGATTGTTCTCGTACCGGTAATACCCGTACGTAAAGAATTGCGGGTAAATAGACTTCGGAACATGCGGTCCATACAAGTAGTTGCCTCCGGGCACAAACAGACTGAAATTCTCCAGTTCCCGTAAACTCTCAAAGGCCAGAAATGGGGGGATGGCAGAGATAAAGTCGGATTTCATGGCGGATTGATAGCAACTGGATAAAACAGGAATTAGCAGGAGCCATACGCTCATCCACCTTTTAAGTGACCCCGTTTGTTCCATTATCATGGTCTGCTCCAAGAAATAACCAAATACGTCCAAGAGGACATGCGGGAGGTTCCGAAAGGATATTTTATGGTACAGAATCCCGCCAAGCTACGCCGGGAGAAGACAGAGCCAGATCTGCCATTGAAAGGGGCTGGAGAAGAGGCCAAGGGCTCCCGATGAGGGCCGTCTGATTCCAGTGGACGTAATAAAGCGAACACATCCGACGGATTTAAGGGGAATTATTCCTTTGGTTTCCCCTTCCCGTAACGAAATAGACGCTGGAGCGGCCCATTGATAATGGGCGCCATCCACGCTTCCGTTCACGGATGCCTGGAGAGAGCAGTACAATTTAGACATGAGCCGATGAGGGCCCGCGTCGGCCTCAATTCTGTTGTCCATAAAATCCGCACATTTCCCCGGGATGAGCCATTGTATGAAAATGTCCAGGATTTTGAAGTAATAATTAATTGCTGAAGGCAAAGTTTTATAGATTTGCGCCCTTCCAGGGCGTACGTTATAGGGTGGCAGGAGAACCCTTCGAATTGGCATCGCGCAATAAGATCCAATTCGGACACCAGAAATCCTTTGAAAGCCCTGTAGCTGAAGAGGAAGAAGGGGAAACACTCACGAAAGACGTGAATGTGTAAGGCCTCAAGGGCACCAATGTCCTGGTTGGCTCTCCTGGAAAAAAAGAGGAGGAAGCCCGGCTGACTGGGCAATGCCCACTGCCAAATTGAAATGGTTAATTTATTTTCGGTGTTAAGCCACAAATTCTCCACTTGAGTCACCTTCCAGAAGGATGCATGGGCTCTTATCGCTAGTCCCAAAAGCCAGAAGATGCATTCCTTTTCTGGGGGTGAATTTTCCGGGGAAATGACAATTCCAATGTGTTGGCGGAGTCGAGAGATTCTCACGTAGAATTCAGATGTATTCAGATACAGACTCTCTCTATAACAGTTCCCTGTATAACAGTACTCTCGTTATAACAGCAGCAAAAAATGCTCCCCGCAAAAACTTTTTCAATTTGTTAACATAGAAATGTCTGTTCTGTATAACAGTTTTTCGCTATAACAAGCGAAATTTGATGCTTTATAGGGTGCTGTTATGGCGAGAGTCGACTGTACTTACTCTCATAGTTTTTCTGGCAGATTGGCAGGGAGAGGCCTACGACGGAGGAGATGAAAGGAACCTGGACTTGGACTAGATGCGGAATTGGATGAGCTCCGAAGTAAATGGTGAGGAAGGAATCCGTGAATTTATTTATCTCCTCAGGAAGTCTCGAAGGTCTCGTGAGATTTGTAAAAATTTCGGCGTTTACGCCAGCAAAAAGGAATATTAGCTGCCACAACATCATCACAATCAATGGCGGACCCACCTGCAAACATTTACTATAACAATCTCTCTATAACAGTCCCCTGTATAACAGTACTCTCGTTATAACAGCATCAAAAAATGCTCACCATCAAAAACTTTCTCCATTTGTTAACATGGAAATGTCTGTTCTCTATAACAGTTTTTCGCTATAACAAGCGAAATTTG
>JAQGBT010005566.1:0-14074 GCA_034698585.1 Disparrhopalites patrizii
CGGAGGGTGTCTCTTCTGTTTATATGCCGGATTCCAGGATATAATAATTATTTAACCATGGAGGCATACCATTTTTGGCTGGCCCAACACATAAATAATTACATTTTATGCTTTTTTTAAGTCGGGAAATTTTTTTCCTGAAACGATGATCTATAGGATTATTCTAGAGTTTAAATAAAATGTTTTCCTCTTCTGTTTATATGGCGGATTCCAGGAAATAATAATTATTTAACGATGGAGGTATACCATTTTTGTGTGGCTCAACAAATAAATAATTACATTTTATGCTGTTTTAGGTTAGTGCAATTTATTTTCCTAAAACGATGAAATTCTGGGACGAGCTGAGTAAATACTTACTTTCGCATAAAACATTAATTACGTTAGAATCACAATTAATTACTTAAACATCAAATTTTATCAAACTGATATTAATAAATGGCGCAATATTACTATCATATCAGTCAGAATTTTGTGAATCAAAAACGAGACGGAAATTTAATGAAAAAATTCAAAAGTTGTTTTTAAGCAGTCGTATAGGAATTCCAGAGAGATATGGTCTCCAACGAGGAAATTTGCAAGGTCGTCCGAAGCCACATATTTTCGAAGAAACCGGACAAATTTAATTTCGTATCTCTACCCATCCCAAATATTTGCTCTTCGTAGTCAACAAATGACACAAGACAAACAACAAACAAATAAAAGAGAAATGGACCCACCTTGAGCGTGAAGTAGGTGTACATGCAGGAATGGACAAAGTAATTCATGGTGCCGAACCATCGGAAGCAAGGCTCATATGTCTCGTAATAGATCCAGGTGAGGAGGAGCACGGTGATGTGATGGTACCTTAAAAAAAAAGGATTTCACACAGTTCAAAATAGGAATTGGGTCAAGATTTAATCCGGCCGGACGAGCATAGTCAAGGTAAGGAGTCCCTTTCAAAAATCTATTTGTGGTGCATCCAGACAGAACCCCAACAATAAGCAAAACACTAACAATGTCAATACCCAAAAAATATAGATATACATTCATATAATATATGTTATACGTTCATAAATAAAATAAAAGGGTATAGTTACCAATGCAAAAAAATGAGCTTCTGCTTCCTCAGCACAACAAAGGCCGTATCGCCCAGTTCCACGATTTTCGAGAGGGTGAAAATCAAGGCCCAAAACGCGGTCGCGTAATTGTGGATTTCACTGTGGAAGACAAAATAAATCCCGGGTATTTTAACCGAATTCGACCATTTTACATGTATTACACAATCACTATTTTTCTAAATGAAAATTTTGTACAATAAAATCCCCACAATTCTGTACATACAACGCCCCAAAATATTTGAATACCAAATCCCGAAAGTATATGTAAGTAATGCCCAATGACCAGTAAATACATGCCTAAATATTACAGCACTCCCAACAAAATCAATTTCTATAGCAAAATACCACAAATTAAGCCGATATAATAAACATTCCGCAAAATAAATTTACATATAGGTAGCATAAATACCAGAAAAAAATGTGCGTACCAAAAAAGCCGCAAATTAAATTTGTGTAATAAGAACACCACAAAATAAAATACTACCAAAATAGCAAAACATTACATATACATATATAGAAAGAATGTCGTCAAATTTGTATAGAAAGGGTACCCGTAAATAAATGTGTGCAGCAAATCTACCGCTAAATAAATTTTTATAGAAAAAACATCCGAAAATAAATTTGTGCAGCAAATCTACCACTAAATAAATTTGTATAAAAACAAATCCCCTTAAATAAATTTGTGTAGCAAATATACAGCTAAATAAATTTGTATAGAAAAAATCCCCCTCAACTAAATTTGTATAGAAAATAGACCCTTAAATAATTTGTATACAAAAAATATATACCCTTAAATAAATTCATACAGAGAAAAAACCCTTAAATAAATTCATATAGAAAAAATACCCTTAAATAGCAAATACACCACAAAACAAATTTGTGCAGCAAATACACCGCAAAATAAATTTGTGCAGCAAATACACCGCAAAATAAATTAGCACAGCAGATCTAACACCAAAACAATTGGTACTATACACGTCGTATTCGCAATCCATTTGTGCCCACACAAAAATTTCCAAATCAAATTGGTTGTACACAAAATGTCCTGGAAACAAAAGCATCCCTACACAAAATCGCCACGAAATCCTAACATCACTCACGCAGTAAATTTTTAGACCAGAAACAGGAAAATGAACTCACTTGGTGCAAACCGACAAATACAGTCCATTCTCGCTCGACACAACATAAAAGAATTCGGGGAAGGTCCGGAAGAATCCCACGATGGAGAAGAGCGCCAGGAAGGCATTCCAAAAGCCCAGGGTCGTCCTCAGATTGTACGCCGGGCGATTCTTCATAAATTGCTGACCCAAGAAGATGCAAATGACGTAGATGACACAGATCCCAATGACCCAAGGCCGGTATTCCGTGAGGAGCTCCCGGGATTTGGGGATGTCGAAGATCTCAAAGGAGAAAGCATCAATGTACTCGGACTTGGTGCTGGGCCAACCAGAGAATTTCCCTGGGCCCGTTATATTCCACATATCCCTTAGGGCCATTGTCTCTCACTTTTCCCTTTATAGATTAATTTCTCCAAAAACACACACTTTCCACCTACCGAAAAAAAACACACGGAAAAAGAAAGGTTAGGAAATAATTTCCAATTGCCAAAGGTCAAATAAAGTTCGGGGTTGTTCCGGAGAAACTGGACCCAGCCGGGTTTTACTTTAATGGATATTTTTTAATTAAAAGTTCGAAAGACTTGAAAAAAAAGTTCGTAGCCCAGCCTATACAATTTCGGCGTTTTTTCACTACGTAGAATTTTGTTTTGGGCTAAAATATTGAAAAAATGCTCCACACGCTCCTTCCCCTCGAGCGTCCACTGAATGACTGAAAGGGCTTTCTCAATGTCGAGGAGAGGCAAGAGGAGCTTTGGAAGGAGCTTTTGGGGGAAAGTGAAAAAAAAATACTATCATGTGCTTCCTCGTATATTACACATACAGACATGCCATTCGGACAGGGACACAAAATGGGATGCGTCCGTCTAATTGTAAACAAATTTTTGGCTCCATTCGAAATAATTTTGTGAACTAAACACAAAATCCCGGGTTTAAAATTAATAACGCATTCTATTGAATCACACACATGATAAATGTATAGACGTACATACTATATGTAAAGAAAAATAAGAGATTCAAAACGGAATATGTCCATCTGGAAAACTTGAAGTTGGAGAAGAGACATCAGAAATATAAGCAGTGTTTAGTAAAGGAATACATATTTATTTCCCGTTATTACCACATTCTAATGAAAATACTCAGAAACACATGGGTTTACACATGAACGCTTGAGTAACAACAAAAAACGGGCTAACCCCATCTGAAAGCATTTTTTAGTGAGAAAATTTAAGCTTCAAAATGACAAAATTATTCTTAATGCATCCTAATGTGCAATATCGTAAACACACATATATGTATGTAGATACCTATGTATGTAAATTACATAATGTAAATAAATTATAGCTATTTAGGGACACTGAAATAGGAGAGATTCGAAGCGGAACAAGTCGGAAATGTTCAGCAGAAACCCGAGTTCTAAAAAATAGAAACCTCACTCGTATAATGCAATCTAAAGAGAAAATTCCTGCATTTTATTCCCATTGTTTGTGCATATGGCAAAAAATAGGTTGGAGGTTAAAAATGGAGTAAGTGCATCTGGATTTAGCTAAGACATTTTCCTGTATACAAATTTTCCCATAAAAATTTCCCGTGTACAATTTACACGGTATTAAATGAACGCTAGAATTTGTACAAAATTGGCGAAGGCCAAGTTGAATTTTGACTTTGACCTCGATGCTAATGCACAAAACCCTTGAAAAGTTGTAAATCGTAAAGTTTCCTATACATTGTGGAGGTATGACACTTTGCATCGCGACCATCCCCATAACAGCAGTGGGGAAAGCCAGTCTCTATTATATTAAAGTTCATAGGAAAACCAGCATTTTTTTTTCCTTTTCCATTCCATAGAAGCATTTTCTCTCTTTCCTTTTCACTCACCAAGATCCGATAATCTACTTTCTCTCCTCAATGCTTTCTCTCTATAGACAATTCCACTCTCCAAAAAAAAAGAATGCTTATATACAATGATCATTCATTCATTTTATAGGCTATATACGACTGGATGGGGACACAAATTTTATTGTATTTTCTTCCTCTCCAGACTTTCCCCAATGCTTTTTGATTGGGATTATTCCTTCCACTGTTTGTATGTATTCTCTCCAGCTTTTAAGAAGATGTTTTATTTTCTGTCCCAATGTAATTCTTATATTAAAAAAATTGAAAGGACGGTCTTCTCCCATTCTTTGTCAAGACGTTCGTTTGGTAGGGATTTTAATGTCATTTATACATCCATTATCCCCATTAGAACCATGCCGTTTGAACGTTACGCGTAATTAGGCTAAAAACTATTCCTTCGGTTGTTTATTTCCTCCCTTTTGGCTTCTAATGGGATTCTCTCCCCTTCTCCTGAATGGCAATTCTTCCCATTTAGGAACGTCCTAATATTTTCACGGGTGGTATAGTTTATTGGCAGAAAATAAGAGAACGGGAATTATGGGCGAAATTATTTTTTCCGCGTTTTACTTTCTTTCCTGGTGGAATTTTTTTTCTAATATGTAAATACACGCTGAAAGCTTGCTGGGATGTGGACGAATTTTTGGAGAGAAATCCCAGCCGACTATTCACAATGATGCATTTGGTTACACCGGTTGTTATTTAATATGGAGAGAAAAGACTGCCGCATACGAATGGCAAATTTCCCTTTTTTTTAGACTTTTTCCCTTTATTTGCTTTATATGGAAATGAAGAGGGACCAGAATTATGGGCCTCGACGCATTTCCATACACCTTCCGGTCTATGTAGTCGAAGGGAAAATAAAAGGAGCCCAGGGACAATTTCGCAGGCACGGAATTCATTAGGAAGAAAGTCGAGGTCGGACCGTCGGGACAACGGGGAATAATTACATATAATTCCATAATTCAACTTATTGATTAAAAATCATTCCTCTTTAAATGTCCAAAAGCGCTCGATTTCAGTTTCAAACGACATCAAAAAAAAATGTAATTATGATCAAACAATAACTAATAGTTTTAACTAACAGAGGTTTTCTGCATTGTTTTAAATCATAGACTTTGCTGTCTATAGACGAAAGAGCTGTATATTACAAAATTGGGAAGGAAATTTTTGCTTCATGTTCCCCTTATTTTTTTAATTTTATAAACACGAAGAGACATTTCGGTTAATTTTACGATGATTTTGTTCATTTTTAACCCGGGAAGGAAATGTTTGGTTAAAATTCCAATTATTTTGATTATTTCTAAATTTTGGATTATTAAATTTGATTATTTTCAATTTTTTGCTATTATTCGATTAGTTTTTTGGTAGGAATTAATTTTTGACGAATCTTCGAATTATGTACGAAGTTTGTTCGTTTTAAAACGTGAATCCAATATCCGAATTTTGCTCTTCCATCTCGAAAGACAAGTCTTGATTTCAAATGATCCAGACATTTTGCAATGGCATTCAAACATTTATTTATAGATATATATATATATACTTATTTTAGATCGAAAACTTGAAATTTTGCTCCATAAAATTCAAGTCGAGCTTATAAAAGTAAAAATTGGGGCCTACCAAAGAAATATTTTGCTATTTGAAATTGAAATTCGAAATTTGAAATCCAGTCATTTCATGCTGACGATTACAGATAGACTTACTTGAATTTGAAAATCCTTTCCATGTAAAAATTTCCACCAGCAACTTTGGACTTTTAAATGTCAAATGAAAGCAAAAGGGGATCTGGAAAGGCTTCAAATCCTCCCACACGGGTTTTATACTACCCGTTAGAGTCTTGATTGCCGAAAAAATCTTTAGGTTTGATCGAAATCCGAACATTTCCCCGCCCCCAGCCTTTTCCCCTGACAACTACCAATTAAATTCCGTGTGACGTTACATCCTCATCTGTCACCCATTTATCTCTGCCTTGATCCCTCAAAGATGTCAAGATATAACATTTCATTATACAAAAGGTATTTCCCTCTCTTCATCCAATTCCTTCCTCTCCTCTTTCCCCTTTTTTTAATATTCCTTTCTTTGGTGAGGATGAAATAGTGATGTTAATTACGTGGAAATCAATGGTAAATGTCCTGCTTGGTCGGGTGATTTCCTTCTCCTTTTCACTTTCTCCCAGTTGATTATAAAATCTATACTTTTCTCTCTCCTAAATAAGCATTTCAATGGATATAGGCATGCCAGGATTTTCAAACACAGATTTTTGGGGAATTATTCCACTTGAGTCTTTCCATCGATTTATTTACGTACTAAACTAAACCAAGCTGATTGTGCCCGATAAATCTGGAGCGTTGAAAACACCCGAGAAAAATCTCCCCCGTTAATCCTCCCACTCTCCCTCCCTTTTGTTCTGTGAGTAAACAATAAAAATAAAAAGGGAAAATATAAACGGGAGAGAAATGAGGAAATGAGTATTTTTATTTCCTCTATTCCCTCCTTCTCCTCCTATTTCCCTCCGATGTATTTCATGCTAAAGTCGAGACAGCCAGCTCGATTAAATTACTCTTCTATACATATTTTGTTATGACTAAGAAAAAGACTCTCCCATGGTCTGTGAAAATGATATTGCCTCCTAAAAATCGATTCCTTCCCGTTTTTTTACCACGTTTGTATATACACATGTACGGACATAACTACAAAGGCATTACATATGTATGTATGCATTATATACATGCTTTAAGACTCTTTTTACACCCCTTTTATCACTCTTGGAAATCAGGTTAAGTTGTTGGCACAAAATGAGTAGTATTCGGCCCAAAAAGTTTCCCCTCCTTCGGTTTTGCACACACACACACAAACGCATGCAAACACGCTCCTTCTCCTCTTTTCACTTTCATCTCCCTCCAGCTTTTTTCGTTTGAAATATGATTCTAGAATACTCATGTCTCTTTCATGTTTTGTCCCTTTGTGTGTCCCGTTTCGTTTGTCATCGTAGCTTATTTTGAATCTTATTTCGTAGAGCTTAGCTATTTATCCTTCTCTCTGGTTTACTCCTTTCTTCTTTTGTTTTCTTAATTTGGATGATTTTTTTTTTCGATTCATTTTATTCCCAGTCAATGTCTTTACTCCAACATTTTAGCTTCTTCGTCAGTATCTTTCTATTATATTTCTTCTCTTACGTTATTCGCTGATTTCGTCTCTCTTACCCTTTCTTCGTTCTCTTTTTTGACTCTGTTGCTTGCTCCCTTTTCTTTTCTTTCTTCACCTTCTCTTCCTTCTTTCTTTCTTCACTTCCCCTCCTTCCTTTTTAATCTCTTTCTCCACTTTCTTTGCTTTCTCTCTTTCGCCGTTCTCTTTTTTCTTCTCTTATCGATCCTCATTTCTTCTTTCACGCTTCTCTCGTTTTTCGCTCTCCTTATCTCACTTGTTATCTCTTTTTTAGCTCTCCTCATCTCACTTGTTATCTCTGTTTTTAGCTCTGCTTATCTCACTTGTTATCTCTTTTTTAGCTCTCCTTATCTCACTTGTTATCTCTTTTTTAACTCTCCTTATTCTCTGTTGTATCTCTTTTTTCGCTCTCTGTCTTCACAGTTTCCCGCTCTTTTATTGATGTTTTTTTCGCTCTCTTTCTTCACAGTTTCTCTTTCTTTTATTTCTGTTTTTTTCGCTCTCTTTCATCACTCTTTTCCGCTCTGTTTTATCTCTGTTTTTTTTCGCGCTCTTTTATCGCGTTTATTTTCACTCTCTTTTATCGCGGTTTTTTTCGCTCTCGTTCATCTGTTTTTTTTACCCTTTTATCGCGATTTTTTAGTTCTCTTTTATCTCATGTATCGCTGTACTTTTACTCTCTTTTTTATCTCTCCTTTTCGGCCCTCTGTTATCTCTGTTTCTTTAGCTCTCTTTTATCTCTCCTTTTCGGCCTTTTTTTATCTCTGTTTTTTTGTCTCTTTTATTTCTCTTTTTTGTTCTGTTTTCGCTCTTTTCTTTTTTGTTTTTTTTTCTCTCTTTCCTTTTTTTTCGGCACTTTTTCGCGCTCTTTTGTCTCTCTTTTTTATTTCTGATTTCCGTTTTTTTTCGGTTTCTTCCTCCCCTCTTTTTTGCCCTCCCTTTCTTCTTCTTTTCGCTTCCTTTGTTCCCTCTCCGTCTTCTCTATTTTAGGGTATATTTTGCCCCTTTATTTTTGCTCCGTTAGTCACTTGCTTCTACTTCTTCGTTTAGATCTCTGTCTCCTCTTTTTTCGCTTCATCTCTTGTCTTTCTCACTCAGCCTTCCGCCTGTCTCTTGTATTCGTCTCTCTATATACCTCACTCTTTCTCCTTCTCTTTCTTTTCCCCCTTCTTTCTCCCTCATCTCCTTCTTCTGCCTTTACCCTGACCTCCTTCCCTTGTCTCTCTTTTTTCTTCTCTCCCTCTGCTCTTTCTTATGTCTCCTTCTCACCCATTTTTTGGCCTCCCTTGCATCCCCATTTCCTCATCATCTCTTTACTTCCTCTCATTTGTCTCTTTTAATATTAGTTTTTTTTTTTGCATTAACTCCAGTTCTTACTCATGTATCACCTCGTAACAACACCTGCCTTCTCTCCTGGTCAGTCACCTTCTCCCTTGGCTCTCCCTTTCCCTTCGTACTCCGTGGGGCACGCCATGCTCCATTGCCTTTTTCCTCCTATATTAATTTTAACTCCAACTCACGTAATTCCCCACCAAAGAAAAAAAAAGGAACCGAAAAGGGTTGGTGTGTGTCCGCTATACTTGGGTACACAAATACCACTATTATTACACCATTTCTACCTACAATTATTATGACGGCTCGCACGAACCTGTTCTTTCCTCACCGGGACTACAATTTCCTACTCCAATACATATGTTACACCATAGGAAATTCTGTGTTTTTCTATTTTTTCTGAGCTGTACTCCATTCTGAATCTTGGACTAAACCCTTTCTCCTTCTCGGAACGGCATAAAGGGACACAATAGGGGCGGAGCACTTTCCATTCTCCCGTTAAAAAAAAAATTGGGATACACAAAATATCGGGAACAAGGTTGATTTTTGGCCAGTGAACTATGTAATATTCACCATTTCTGGGAGAAAATGTAGCATTTTTATTTTATTTTATGAGGGAAAGCCCGGCGTAGGGGAAATTGCTACCATTCAAGCACCCAGACAAAATAGAAAGGGAAAGGAACATGCAGAGAATCATGCGGCACTGGAGCATGTCTTCGTCATGGACAATAGCTCGTATTTCCTTATGTAATTAAATGGATACATGTATGTACTGGGACTACATTGAATACAAAATACGTTTAATGTCATCTTAATACTAATTTATTGCCACAAAAATAATTTTCCTTGGGTGTTCCCCTATAAAAACAATTGTTTGAGGAATTATTTTGTGGGATGGAAATATTCCTGTATGGCTCCTTTCAGGAATTTAAAAGATGGGTCATAATTTTTTTAAGACTAATTTTTTTATCTTTTTGTTTTTTTATCCAGACCTGAAAATATGGGAAGCATTTCTCCCACGTGAGATGCCCTTATTATGTCAAATGGCATCCGTTCAGGCTTACGAAAGTATTAGTGTAAATAATTGAAATTCCTGATGTTTTTTCCTGGGAAAACGTCTAAGCTATTTAAATTCCATGGCGCGTGCAAAAATCCTGCATTTTTATGTACGCATTACCATTGACATGATGGACTTTGACCTTTAAATACAGTACCCGGCTTTTGCTGATTGGGTTTCGCGTTCCAAAAAAAATCTGTCCGTCCTATTTGTATTTTTGGTCCTATTTGCCTCCCTGTCACTCTCTCGAGCTGTCGAGCTTCCTGCCTGGCTCTGTTTCCTTTTCTCCGGCTATCTCCGTATTTTTCTCTGGCTTTCTCGATAGAAGTCAATACAATTCTCCCGGGATTTTGCAGGTTTTCTCGATATTTATATCTCCTCCCGTCTCTTTTATTCATGATATTCCACGGTTGAATTTAAAAACAAAAAATCTCTGACTCACCGATTTCCTGTCCGTCCAAGGAAAACTCCCCCTAATATATTTTTTTTCCACGAATAACACGTTCAAAAGGGGAAAGAAGTGAAAGAAACCCGGGGATTTCTATTCCACTCACGGATCCAACAATCCCTGAATAATCCAAACTGACTGGGACAATGTAAAAAAAACGGGACAACTGTCACTTTTCACCAGACCCAAGATTGAAGATAAGGAACGTGCGAGTCACTGGGAAGGATTCTAAATATGTGATGACGCTCTATATTTTTCCAGTTTATGTCCACACAGTATGAGTAACTTATTTCCGGTCAGAATAATAAAAAAAAAAGAACTAAAAAGAAAAAAAATTGTAATTACCCCGTAGGCAGACAGACACATGGGTCTGACGTCAAGCTCGTGTTTTTTTTATCCTATTACACCACCAGAAATGGGACTGACTTTGTCAAGTGCCATACAGTACATATATATTTTTTTGGAATGTTTTCCCCCACTCAAATACACATTTGTAACTATTTTTTAATGCCTTCCACAACACATATAAAGTGAACCAACCGTCCTTTATATAGTTTTTTCCCTATATTTTTCCCCAACACAGTCGTGCCTGGAGCCTGAAAGTGGTTTAGGAACCGCAAAAAAGGAAGACTGCCGCAGCAAAAAAAAAAAGTTCACTGATTCCAAATGGGATAAAATATACACTTGAAGCCAAAAGGAAAAAAAAACGTTGAGCTCTCTCCCTCACACGCTCCTTTATTTTGGTTTGTTTTGTGTCCTTAGTGCAAGGAACAACAAGAGAGAATATTTCAAGTGAATCAATTGAACATGTATATCTCTTTCCCTATATATATTTAAATTCTATATAACAGCAGAATATATGTATACAAATAGGGAAATAAACCAAGTGCAAAATGGAAGAGGGAAAGGTGACGAGACGGAGTGACTCAATTCTTTTGCAAACTCTCTTGTACATTATTACATACATAAAGGGAGGGAGAGGGAAAAAAATTCATGACGAGCTCGTTTGCCCAATTTCTGACAAGGAATTTTATATGCTGATTTCACATTCGCAAACACACACGTTTCATTCATAGTAATTACTCACGCCAGCATGTGAGCACATAAGCACATTGCATCTCTTTTGGAGACGAGATGAGCCATAAGTACAATGGGTGTTACCTCACAAACAAAAAAGTGTGCTATTATTCTTTGTCAATTTCTGACGCTTTTCTTGAGCAGCCCTGTACAATTACGGGATACATGTGAGGCATGCCAAAGCATTTCATTATTAACTATTAAACGAGTTTTTTTTCCTCTCTTTGGGACATATGGCCCTTTGGCTTCCATGTACCATGTACTGGCATTAATCTGGCTATAACCGTGACAATGCAGTCACTGCTAAATAGAACGACGTGCAATCAAATTTATATAGGTAACGGCAGCACCAGCATGCTGAGTAAGCTTTTTTTTCTGAGAGAGAGAGACAGAGAGAGAGACAGAGAGAGACATAGAGAGAGACAGAGAGAGAGAGGGAGATGTCACATAAAAGTACACACATGATCCTAAATGTAATAGCAGACCCGTCAACTGCAAGAGCATTTGACGGCTTCCTCCAAGCGGGGAATTCCCCGCTGAGTAATATCCGACAAAACAACATGGGAAGGTCCTATACTGAATGTGCGGGATGCCCGGGTGTTCTTGTGAATAGAAATCCGTCAGAAAGCGTTTGGAACGACGAAGAGAATGGGTCAGGAATTGAGGAATAATACTGGGAAAGTAGAAGGGCCAGAACGCATGTTCAAAAAGGCTGGGAAATGCAAAAAAAAAATTAATTAAATTGAATGTGTAGCGGCGAGAGAAAAAGTTGAAAAGGGGAAAGAGAAAGACGGAGATAACTGAAATGACAGAGATAAGACGAAAAGAGTGGCAGGGAAAAAGTACATCAGTAAGAGAAAGCTAAATGGGAAATAAAGAGTGGGATAAAATGGAGTTATAATACATGGAGAAAGCTAACCGAAGGGAAAGTTACAAGAAGGGGAAAACACCAAAGGGAGAGCCAAAGCTAGAAGAGAGAAAGAGAAGGGTAGAAGTGAGATGGAGAAAGCTGAGAGCGAGACAGAGAAAAATACAAAATTGGGATGCTGAGAAATCCAAAGGGAAGCAAGAGTGCATTAAAAGGGAGAAACACGGTAAGACCGATTGGGAGAGAGAGAGAGAGAGAGAGAGAGAGAGAGAGACAAGGGTGAAAAAGAGAAAGATAAAACGGCGAGAGAGACGGAGAAAACAAACAAAATTTATAGATAGAGAGAAAGGTCAATTGATGAAGAAACAGAGAAAAAGCGAGCCAGGAAGAAAGGTAGAAAGGAGAAAGAAATAAAGATGAAAGAGAGGAAGTTAAAAGGAATAAACAGAGAAAAATAATATAAAAAAGGAGACCAAATAACCTGGAGAGAGTGGGAAAAATAAAATGCATGAATAGGCTGATAAAAAGGAAAAAAGAGAATGTAGAAACGGACAGCAAAATAACATTGAGAAAGAGGAAAAATAAAAGCAGAGAGACAAAGACGAAAAAATAAAATGCAGAGAGACACATAGGAAAAAATAAAATGCAGAGAGACACATAGGAAAAAATAAAATGCAGAAAGAGGCAGAGACAAAGAGGAAAAAATAACATGCAGAAAGAAACAGAGGAAAAAATAAAATGCCGAAAGAGACGGAAAGAGGAAAAAATAAAATGCCGAAAGAGACAGAAAGAGGAAAAAATAAAAATCACAACGAGACAGAAAAATAACACGGAGGAAGAGACAGAGAAAATAAAATAAAGACGCAGGGAAAGCAAAGTGGAGACATAAACATTAAATACAGGATGAGAGAAAATAAAACGCAGAAAAAGACTGAAAAATAACATAGAGACAGATAGATAAATAAAATGGAGATGGATAGCTGCACCACCCTGTATATTATGTGCAAGACACATGTTTATTCATTTCAAAGAAGCACTTTTACTACGAATACTCTGCCATTATTCAACAGCAATCCTGATGCGAGGAACAAAAGTATCAATATATGAGTAGCTTAAACAACGGAATTTAAAAAACTAATTATAATTCCACACTCTAGCCCACGTTATTTTTTGCGAAGGGGCACAATTATACATTTTCCTCATGCTTCCTAAACATCATATGATCCTGCCATCGGCAAGGAAATGCGGCATGCGGCAGTGTCTTCATGGTCAACCATTAACTCATCAATAATGGAACAAATCCCGTGTCGATTTCCTCCCACGGGAACAATCAAACGTAAAAAACCAACAACAGACTATATATAGTAGGAATATTTCCCCGTAGGCATATGAAGAATATTATTGCCAACATATAATATTATGCCACACATATACGTTTTCTACATGTGTACAAGGGGGAAAAATGAGTACATTGCCGAATGACAGGGACATAACACATCCCGAAGGAAGATTACAGGTAAATAATAATCAAAGACATATCTTTCCTACACGGGGCTAATGCAAAAAAAAAAATTCGATTAAAGGACAGTCAACCCCGAAAATATAAAAATGCAATTTCCCTCCGAATTATAGCCCGCACGTACGAAGTCGGGGCTGTCACGCACACATGTCAAAGCATGCGGGTCAAACGCCTTTTGTCAATAGCGCGCGATTAATCAAAGCCACTTTGCATCGTCTGACATCAACATTCACCTTGCAGTAAAAACCAATACACATTATTATAGCTAAGCTTTTTATAACCGCATTCAGAACTGGGAACTACACGACATTAATAATTGACATCAACAATGTCCTGGGGAATAATTAAAGCGGTTCAAGTTCAATTTGCGAGTTTTAATTTTTGATATATCAAATACAATTTGCGAGTATCAATTTCGGTGCCAAGTTCCCACTACGAGAAGTTCCAATTACGACTATTGATTGTGGTACCAAGTTCAATTTGAAAGTATTAGTTTGATGATT
>JAQGBT010005567.1:0-14073 GCA_034698585.1 Disparrhopalites patrizii
TCCCTCACTGGAGATTGTAATTACGTAAGTGGTAACGTGGACCTCCCATTGTGCTCACGCACTCTGAGGGACGAGTTGTCCATTCATTACATAGCACATAGGGCATCTCTCAGAGTATGCCATAAGGAACCTAACTATATTTACGGCAGGAAAATGTTTGCCATCGGTGGGAAGCATTTAAAAAAAATACCCAATATTTTGTATGTTGCTTTAAAATATATTTAGTTTGAAAAATTATAGAATAAACTATAGAATTAATTATAGCAAATCTTACAATAAAAAACAGCTCGTCGACAGACAATTTGCAGAAGGTAAAAATGACGATATTATGACGTAATTACTTTTTCAATTTGTCTTCGTTTAAGATGTATTTACAGTAGAAATGTTAGGGTGCAGGACGCTCATATTTGTGGCTGGAGCCAAAGGGGTAGGAGGATTAGATGGGATTACTTCCATATTTATGCTTGTAGAAAGGCTCTTCGTGTCATAATTTGGGAGAAAACACACATTTTTGGATTTTTGGACCGGTGGATTACGGCCCCCTGCGGAGGGCTTTAGTATTAGCCCATAAAAAGGAAGGATTTGTCATTTTAGGTAGATTACCTTGTCTTACAGTTTGTTTTTATAATTGTTTTTCTGGTAGTAAATTTTTCCTGGGTTACACTTTTTATTTATAATCCCTTTCCCCCTTTCCTTTTCCCGGTGCACAATTATGCTTTCTATCGTCTGGTAGCACTTGATTCCACTGGAGAAAGCCTGAGACAATTCTTAAAGGGTTAATAATAAACATTTAATGTCTTCCCTTTTTTGTTTATTTTTGTAAAAATTTAGTGATGCACAAACTTTTTTTTCTGGCACAAGTGTACCTATGCACAGTAAACGCCATATGTGCGCGTCAATGTGATGAGCAAGAAAATTAATAAAAAGAATGATCAATAAAATAAATAAAAAGTAGGAATAGTAATTACCGAGAATATTACGAAAGTATGAAATTAAACGGGAATAAAGTGTGGTGTAAACAAATAAAAAAGGGATTAATCAACGTCATCTCGGATGAAAGGAGGGTTTTATGGGGGATTCATTGCCAGTATTTTACATTTACCTTTATAGACATTGCTAGGACAGAAGAGTGAAAACCCGTTAATCGACGGGAGTCTGCCTAGGACAGGGCCAGGAAGAAAAAAGCTTTTTCCCATTTGTTCTCATTAACACTTGACATCCGATTTGCCGGGGGAAGAAATCTCAATTTGGCTTTCTTCTTACCTTTCGATGGGAAGATTTACAAAGGTTGTATAGCACACATTTATTTTCATGGCTTTGGCTAGTTTAAGTACATGCATTAACCTAAAGCGATTGATTGACGACAACAATTTTATTTATTTATTTATTTTAACGAAGTTTATTTATGATTTTATAGAACATAAAATATTACTATGATATTGTCAAAATGGAGACAGAATTTTAATTCTTTCTACTGGCTTCTACCAAAATTTCTACAGAATTGTCCATTAAAATTTCTACCTTTCAACCAAAATCTCTGCCGAAATGTCTACCACAATTTCCACCAAAATTTCCACCAGATTTTCTAAAAAAATGTCTACCTAAAATTCTACCAAAATTTCTACCAAAATTTCTACCAAAATTTCCACCAAAATTTCCACCAAAATTTCTATCTTTCTAGCAAAAGTTCTGCCAAACTTTCCATCAACATTTCTATAAAGATGTCCACCAGCATTTCCACCAAAATATTTCAATTTGCACGAAGGTAATTCGGCAAGTTTTTGATTGTTACTGCTTCAAACCAGCAGTTTGGTCACTAAAACAAATGTCCTTCTTGTGAATTACTCCATCACTATCATTGTCGGAATGTCCTTCTATACCCCAAAGTTTTCCGGGCAAAAACTTATCCCGTTAAAATAATAAGGGAAGTCACCTCCAAAAGTGATGGAAGGACACAAGAAAGTCACCTCCCACGCACCCCTCAGCACCACATTATTCCATGGAAAGGCTGTCCTCGGGCAGTATAAAGGATTTAGGAAAGATATCCCCCCAAAAAACACTGGTATTATGTCGTATATGGTCCTATAATCTAGAATCATATATAGACAGAGCCATTCAAACAAACAGCCCACGCATAGATTCTATACCACATAACCCTTTCCTTCCTCTCCTTCACCGGGGAAATCGGGGAAAACCGGAGGTGGCAATACTTTTGTATATAAAACGCCCGGGTGTGTACACGAAAGCAATATAAAATGGAATTGTTCGAAGGACAAATTTTCTCTCACACACTCTCTCAGTCTCTCTCTCCGTCTCTCTCGCTCTCCCTCGCTCTCTCTCTCTCTGCCCACGCATTACCCCGATATCTCCCGGGTTTTTTGACGTATTTAATAATAGTAATAATGACCTTATGGAAGGAATTGTAGAAAGGCCGATAGGGGAAAACATGCGCTTTTCCCCCCATTATACTTCCCTTTTACAATCCATAAATTGCTTTCACTGAATTTTTACTCTCTTTCAGAGGAAAGGAACACCGGTCGTTCCCAGGCTTGGTGAATCTACCCGGGTATGTGCCAGACATAAATATTTCGGGGGGAAATGTGAGGGAGAGTGGAGTGCTTGTGAAAATATCGATTTTCTTACTCTCTCTCTCTCTCTCTCTTCCATGTATTTCTTTCTCCCTCTTTTCATTTCATAAAGATCTTCCTCTCCCTAGATAGCTTTCTCTGGTAAGTGATTCCCCCTTCATCGCCATGGCAACGCCTTCATCCCCCCCTCCTTTGGTGGATGTGAAAAGGGAATGTTGGAGGATTCACAGGACATCAAATGTCTGGGTTTATTCTGAGGGGGGAAATATTTACGTTTGGGAGGAGTAAATACGATAGTGTTTGGTACAAAAACAACTCAATTCCCCTTTGCTTTTTTATGAATATGAAAAATGTTTTTGTGAATATATTTTTATGAAGTTATTTTTGGGGGAAAATCCTCAATGGATTGGGGTAAGAGGTGTTTCAACTGGGGTTTTACGAATTTAAAATCGGTTTTTCTTCAAAAATTGTATATACAGAGGGGACCGAAGACTATTTTCGGCATTTTTCAGGAAGGTTTTTCTCCGTGTAATAGACTTTAAATTTTTGTAAGGGCATTTTTGTAATACATTTTTAGGCCCGAAAAATAGTTTTCTTGGGGAAAGTTTCTCTTGAAATGCATTTTTTTTACTAATAGGAAATTCCGCGGAGATCTTCATTTTTCCGGCTTTTCCCATGTGTGTCATGTTTTTCAATAGAAAGAACGTTTGCCCAGCTTTTTCTTCCCACCAAATATTTTCCTTTGCGAGACAGAATATTTAATATTTATTCTGTGTCAGCCCTTTTTCTTTCTAAATTAAATATTTTGGGTGCTATTGACTCATTTATTCTTTTCCAGAACCGTGAAATTCATCTCTATTCTAGATAAGATTACTCAGTGGTGTCCCTTTAAACCACCATTGCTCTGATATGGTTTGATATTATAAAGAAAAAAGCCATAAAAACTTGTGAATATTTTGTGGTCAAATTTTAGACTGGATCCAGTATTCAGAATTAATTTTCAGTATGAATTTTTAGAATGAACTCGACTCTGTATAGGACCGATTAATGTGTTTATAAGCCAAGGATTCGTTCATACCCGGGCATAAAAGGTCACAAATCATACTTACATAAACGGCCAACAAATCATCAATATCACCGTTAAGAAGAAAACAAACCCCTGCTGTGACCCCTATAGTTCCTGGAGTGCTTTTAAGAAGGTCCAGAAGAAGTAAACAGCGTCGAAGAGGTCAAAAACAGGGAAGTACAGAGAGAGAGACGTTTAAAGAAAAGGGAGAAGATCATAAAAGATGAACACGCCTCCTCCAAAGGTCCCTCGTGGAGCTCCTTTTTGGAGCCCCATTTTTGAAGAAAATAAATATGTACGTAAATACTCAAAATCTCCTTTTTCTTCCTTGTTGTTATTGTTATTTTTCAGCCTTACAAATATTCCATCCTCAAAAAACTCGAGCTTCCATGTTGTCCTGAAAAATGGTCCCTTTAAAAATGCCCATTTTCCCCCATGATGGAGGCTGTCCATCATTTTACTCCTGAATTCCCTTATTCCATCCCAAATCTTGGACCATCTTTGCCCTGAGATCTTCAAATGCGATGGCGTTTCAATTAATTCGAAAAACCATGGCAGAGGATCAAAAGTGAGGCACATTTTTTTAGGAGCTCAATTTATCTGGCAAGTGTTGAAAAATGCCAAAAAAATGGCCAAAAAACATGATGGAAATTTGAATGATAGAAAAACGAAATTGCCTCTTCCTATGTCGAATTGGAGAAGGACAAACACGAGTTTTGTGGTCCGTTCGAAAGAGGTGACACGCGGAAAAGTCATCAAGATGGAGTTGTGAGTCTTGTGGTTGAGCCCGAGAATTGTTTTTTTGGTGTAATCCTATCGAGAGGGGTTACAGACACAAAAAAAAAAGGATACAAAAGCACCCATTTGTATGACAATAGAGCCAACGTTTGGGGGATTCATTGTGATCTGTTTGTGATGATGCTCGGGAGTGCCTGGTGTGTGTTGGGCACGTGTGTGACCAAATATTATCCATGCTCAATTATACCCGGGTAGAGTTGGGGGGAATACATAAAGTATTGTGTCAAAGGCCTATCCCCTGTTGATGAAGGACAACGTGTGAGACTGCAGCCTGGACCAATTTCATTGAACACCTCATTAAAGGAATAACATCTTCGATCAGAGCATGTATAGTTTTTATTGATTCATTCATTCACTTTCAGGTAAAGACCTATATGAATAGGTAAGTACATATTACTTAATTTAAAATGTTTGCTTACTTGCGAAGTATGTTTTGTACTGTAATTGTGAAATAATTTTCCACCGTTTTTATACTAATTTTATTTATTTCATTTGTTTCATTTTTAAATTCGACTGACGTAATGGATTCGGCCCAAAACAATCGTCATTTACACCAGATTTCATGGAGATTTATGCAGAAAAGGCAGATTTCCTAATCGAGTCTAGCTCCATTTGCGAGTATCAAGTTCAATTTTAAATTCGAAAATTTCATGCTATATCTAATAGCTACGGATAATCGTACTTGATAATGTGTGTCCTTTGGAAATAGTGCTTAACTAAGGACGAACGGACGTTCAATGTATTAGTAGTTTAATTTATTTGTTGCTGAAACCCTTTTTTTTTATTGAAGTACGTTAAAGTAGTAGATTTTTACTTTTTGCTGATTTTCTTCCTTTTAATTATGCTCTATGAGCTATTAATCTATTCTTTTGATGTTGTGTAGCATCCAGTTTCCTCTTTTCTGTGTCACTTTATCTAGAAAAAAAACTGGATTGCTGTAATCACGAAATCGTAATTATACTTGCGAGTTTCAATTGTGAATTCAGTGTCGAATTTATTCTTGGAGCACTCGTTCAATTACGAGTACAGAAATGTCGAACTTTTGACTAAATGAACTTGTATTATTATGTAGAATTATTATGTAGAATGTAGAATTATTTCGAAATGATTTTTCAACCGAGTACAGATTTTGTCTCAATATAATATCGACTGTAAAAAAAAGTAATTGGACGTCCTTTCATTTCTAGATCAAAATGAAAAAAATGAACGAAAATCTATAGTGGAACACTGTTTCATAAAAGGATAAAAAGGGAGGATTTCAGATATTTTTGGTTATATTTGTCCGCCTTAGAAAAATCAGTGAAGAAATTGACGCCATAACATTTGGTCTTATTGAACGAGTTGACGGAGTTTTTTGAGGGAAATTTCCGGGTAACCGTATACATAGTTTAAAAAGGCATTTCCGGGGGGAAATGAGAGCCAGAATTTTTAAAAGACAATCTCCAGCATTTAAATGAATTAGTTATGTTGTTTCTACCAAAAAAAAAAAACGTCGGGGCCAAAAGATATGTATGCGTCCCGTTTAATCAGAGAGAAAATATATTTTAAACATTAAAAAGCAAAGCCAAGGACATTCCAAGAGCTACAAAACCAGGCATTTGGCATAAAGAAAAGGCATTGACGTAAAGAATGTAATTCATGAATACTTTACAAACACAAAAATGCATAAGACCATCTCAGGAATTAAAATGAAGACAACACTTGAGACCCCTTAAAAAAATGAAAATCCATCTGCAAAAGGGAAGAGCATTAGCATATAATAGACACGTACAGAAAGACAGAATCCAACCAAGAATTCCCATGATAGAAAAAAGTTCTTGAAAGGAAGCTGAGTAAAGCTTCTAAATGACCATCCTTTTCCTTCTCTTAAGTCTTTAATAGCAAAAACGAAGGTGTATATACACCATCAATAAGGAACCAAAAGAAAAACAAGCACATCAAAACGTGGCCTGTAAACAAAAAGAAGATGGTTAATGCACACAATAAAAAGACATTTTATAGGAAGAGAAAGAGCATTCCGTCCTTTTGTACATGTAGTCAAGCTCATAATATAATAGTTGGGAGGAAGAAACCGGTTCTCCAAGTGCCCTTTGAATGAATACCACGCCCTGAAAAGTATATATTATGATATAACCCCCTCCGAAAGACAAAAAAAAATCCCTTATGGGAATCCATGGAATACAATGCAATTTAATAACATCATGTTTTATGCATGGTGAAACATCTCAAATTTCTAGTGGGAGAGAAGGACAAATAAAAAAAAATGTTTTTTACAAGTTAAATTTTTTTACAACAAAATATTTTTTTACGCCCGTGATTTTATCTTTGGCTGGAACTGTTCCAGGGAAAACAAACGGGAGGAGGAAGGCAAAGAGTCACTTAATAAGGGAAATATTCCACAATGGGAAAAAAGTTTACTTGAAAAGGATTTCTATATGGAAATCCCTGCATGGTTCAATCATAAATTTGTCTCCGAGGATAAAAACCGTGATTGAAAGTGAGTATAAACTGGTTGTTTACCTGATTATAAATTGAATAACCACAAAAATAACCCATACTAAAAAACCGGAGTAGCTTTGTCTATCAAATCATAAAATCTGGACTGAAATTTTGAAAAAAAAATTCAGCACCATGATCCCAAATAACGATCAACGAAGCGTAGGTTCGTGGAAAACTGAGACAAAATGCAACAAATTTGTCGTCTATCCAAGCATAAAACTTATGATTCTTTTGGACAAACTTTGCCAACAATGGCACCACTAAGAAATTTCCGTAATGCTATCGTTAATGCAATCAGCGTCGGGAGAGATTTATGAAAACAGGAGAGAAAAATCAACAAATTTCCCGTGTAAAAAACCTGTGCTTCAACTGAAAATTCTCAGCACCTCCATCAATAAATGACGGAATATTCTAGCATCAAAACGAAAAAATTTGTAAAAATCCTATTTCTAGGCATTTTTAGAGCCCAATAAATCATTGGATTAGTTTGAATCGAAGTACAAATAAGTTGAAATAAATCTCCCTTCTGGAATAGGAATAAAATTAGATTCCGCCCAATGGTCTAAATTGCGTCTTTGGCTCTTGGCACACAAGCAGTTTTATGCGGTGGCGCCATCTATAATTTCCCGTTGAATCAAAATCGTCACACCCCCAAAAAATATATATTTTTTTTACCCTAAATGTCTGAGATTGCCTCGAAACGTAATAAGACCTCATTAAACCGAACGTAAATTACGAATAATAAATCGATCATATCCACGTATAGCCTACAATTGACTCATAATTCGATTTTATTCATAATGAAATTTGTTATAGACAATAGACATACAAATTTGGAATGGAAATGCACTGGAGAAAAATTTGATTGGGGAGAAATGATCAATTCAGCTGTACTTGGAATAAAAATTAGCCATAAAAAAATCAGATCCGATTCATTTTTTTGGCAATTTACAATCCGCCATACAAAAAATGGTTCGCAGGGAGACATTTGTCCCCATTTTGGACATTCATTGGTCGAAGTTCACCAGCATTTTTCTTGGAGGATGGGAAAGTTTTGTGTTTTTGGTGGCAGTCCCGCATTTGAGATGCAATTCCTTGAGAAACCACTCCGGGTTCAATAGTCCTGAAGGCAATCACGTACGTGAAATTTTTTTTTTATGATTTGGTTTTGTATGAAGAAAAAAGGAGAGATTAGGATGAGTCCAATCCATATGGAGAAATAACAAAGGAACATTTTTTTGTTGGAGGGGCTAAAAAGGGCAACTGAGAATGAGGAGTCGTGAATGCTCCATCACAAGGGCTCTTTTCAGTTGCCGTTCCTTCTCATCTTCCCTCTTCATCTTCCTCCGCATCTTCCGCATCTTCTTCCACCTCTCAAAGGAACCTCCACACCCTCCTCAACTCATTTCCATATGAATTCTTTCTTTTTCTTCATCTCAGTTTTTTTTTCTCTCCGTCTTCCTTGTTCTCTCCTACTTTCTTGTCTCTTTCTTTTCTCGCATTCTCTTTACAAGTCTTCTCGCTCCTGATTTCTGCCATTTTGTTTTCTCCATCTATTGCATCTCTTGACCTTTTTCTCTCTCCTTTCTCCCCTGTAGTTTCTTCATCTCTGTCTCTCTCTCTTCTCGCTCTCTATACAGTGGAGTCTCTCTATAACACGTCTCTTCATAGCAGCATTTCTCTGTAACAACATAATTCTTCCAGACCTTCGTACATGTAAGGTTTATATTTTTTGTTCTATCTAACATCATTTCCGTGTAACAACATTTTTCGCCCTTTCTTTCAGAGTTGTTATATAGAGACTCCACTGTACGTTATATCCTACACTTAAGATTTTTTGTTTATATTCTTCTCTTGCTCCTTTGTCTTAATTATATCTTGCTTTTTACCTTTCTTAATTCTGTCTCTTTATCGTTTTTTATGCTTTTTCGTTTTCTTAATTCTCTCATCCTCTTTTGCCTTTTTTTTATCTCCTCTCGTCCTATTTCGCCTTTTTTGCTGTATTAATAAATCCTCTCAGCTTCTGTCGCCATTTTTTTCTTAATTCTCGCATACTCTTTGGCCTTTTTTCTCCATACATAGTTGTGTCGTCCTGTCATCCTCTTTCTTCTTTTTTCTTTCTTAATTCTCTCATAATCGCTTGCCTTTTTTCTCTTTAATTCTGTCAACCTCTCATACTTTTTCGCTTTTTTTCTTTATACATTTTCTCTCTGTCTCTGTCTTTCGCCTTTTCTATTTATAGAATCTCTCGTTTTGTTTTTAGCCTATTCTCTTTATAAAATTTCTACTTTTGCTTTTCGCCTTTTATCTTTTTTAAGTCTCTATTTTTCTTTCGCTTTTTCAATTCTTTCGCCGCCGCCTTTTCTGTTTATACTTCTTCTGTCATTTTCGCTTTCACCTTTTCTCTGTATAATTTTTCTCCATTTTTCTCTTCCGCCTTTTCTCTGCATAATTTTTTTTTGTTTCTCTTTCGCCTTTTCTCTGCATAATTTTTTTCTTTTTCTCTTTCGCCTTTTCTCTGCATAATTTTTTTCTTTTTCTCATTCGCCTTTTCTCTGTATACATTTTGTCTCTTCTTGTATACATTTTGTTTCTTTTTCGCTTTCGCTTTTTCCACTTCTTTGTTTTTTTTCCTTCCTTTTCGTTTTTTCTTTCTCCAATTTTTTGTTCTTCTTTGTCGTTTTATTCCTTCCTCCTCTCCTATCCTTTGTCCTTTCTCTCTTTGCTTGTCTCCTTTTATATTGACTCTCATTTATTCTCTCTCTCTTCTCTCTTTCTTATATCCATCATGTTCTGAGAGTTCATTCAATTATTCCCTTACGTTTCACTCTCTTTTCTGTTTTATTTATATAATTATTTATATAATATCGTAACGCTTCTCCCGTTATGATTTTCCTCCTTCTTCCGCACTCTCTTGTGTCTCCTTTTTCCCATCTTTCTTTGGTCTGTCTTTATTGATTTCTTTGGTCTTGTTTTGCTCTCACTGTAGCTCGTTCTCTATCCAAATCTCTTCCTGTGCTCTGTTTTTTCATTTGTTCGTCCATCTTGTTTCTTCCTCGTCTCTCCCTCTCGTTCATTCCTCCTTGTCCCTTTTCTCTTTGGGATTTTGTATTCCTCTATCACATTCCTGTCTTATGGCTCATTGTCTCCTTACGATTTCACTCTCCGGTTTTTTACGAGTTTCTCCCTTTTCCCCTGTACTTATCTCTCTATATACAAGCCGTATTTCTTATTGGATAATTCTAATGTAGTCTTCGGCCGATCTTTCCGAAAAGGAGAAGAATGAGCGGCGTCAAGCACGAGCACCGAGGTCTGTCCATCAGGTTGTCATGTTTTTGTATCCCATTTCTTTGTATTACATCAACCAAAACAAGACAATGGTGTGTACAATGAGTGTGCCCAAAGCCCGGTATTTTTCTATAATATGAATGCGATGGTGGTAAAAGTGAGGAGCATTAATTTCTCTCTCACCTTCATTATGTACCAGGTTCGTAAATAAAATGCCAGTGGAAAAAAAAACGTGTGCCGGCAAGGAAACTATGCAATATGGACATTCTTTGGGAGTAATTTGGGAAGTTGGGAAAAGTGTGGAGATGAAAGGAGTAAAAAAAAGTGTGTAATCATCATCAAACTACATGAGGAAGGTAGTTTTTGAAGGAAACAAATCTTTCCACAATGTTGTAACTCCACGATTTTTTCTCCTTGATCTATCTCTCTCGCCTGGAAATGTTTTTTTTTTCTTGGATTTTTCCACCAATTTTTCTTTCCACAGCCGCCATGGTTCTTGCACACATTCCATTTAAAATGTGGCTGTGGCAGTGAATCGCTTGGTGAGAGTTTTTCCTAGCTGGCTTTGGCTGCGCCAAATTTATGTGATGATAATGACTTTTCATGTTTTACTCGTAGGAAAAAAAAAGGTTTTAATGGGATTCCTTTTCCCTTTCCCATGCAAACGAATTTTCTAATGAATAAATCCCAAATTTTCTTGGCGCTGTATCTTTTTGGGGTTTGGGTCTATTCTGATCTTGGCAACTTTTCTCAGCTTTTGGCGTGGAACTATTTTCTATATTAAGGAGACAGACGATGTTGTTTGACCTCACGGTTCTATTTCGTCTTTTTTCCTACTTTTTCCATTTGGTTTTTCATTGTAGGATTTCAATTAGATAGCTTTCTGTTTTGATTTTTCCATCTTAGAAATTTTTTGTGTAAAATTTTGAACGTTTTTCAAGTTCTTCGAGCTTCTTTTTCTGGATTCTTCCGCACATCTTCATTTTTGGAGTAATTTTGTAAATTTTTTTTGATTATTTTCTTCTGTGTCCGGAATTTTATTTAGACTCTATTTCAACGTATGAATTATTGTTTTTTGTGGTACTTTTACTTAATTGTTGTATAGTCATTATTTCCTGTTTTACACAATATTTTGTGTGCTCTTGCATAATATTTTGTCTCCATTTTGTCCCACTTTTCTAGGAACGTTTAGACATAATTCAATGACCGTCTCGCCCGTTTCCTCCACTTTTTTTAACCTGTCATCCCGCCTTTTATACGTCGACCTTTTGCAGCCAAAATTAGGTGTCCAAATCCTCAGCAAACTCATTAAAACATCAAAAAACGCGGTGATGTAATTTCATTTAAGCTTATTTGAGCCTACAAAAATTATCTCCAAGCCTTACAAAAGTGCTCATGTATTGCCGTCCCGCCTGGCACACTTCATAACTCGTTAATATAAAACCCACAAAAAAGCAGGCATATTTGATTCCAAAAAAAAAAAAACTCCCATACATTCTCATCGTTGTGAAAAGAATGGGGAAAAAAACTAAGGACGCAGTAGGAAAAATTTGTAATTCAGATCAGAGCAGAGGCGAGGTAGAACGGAAATTTTTTTTTGGGTGGGAGCAGCTGTCTACCGTTGGGGAAGAAGCATATGAATGCGTTGTAACAAGCTCCAAAAAAAAACACGAACGTTGCCTTTCCCAAATATCCCAAATGTATCCTTTGATACGACGAATTCCCATACATAGGTTCAACTGCCAGAAAATGTGTACGGATATGTATGTAATGTGTATAAGCCAACGTATAGGGATACATGGAAGCCCCAAAAAGGACGGTGGAAGGAAGCTTTGGTGAAGTTTTTTGGGAGGGCAAGGAAGAATCAGAAGGAAATATCCGGACCCCTTGGCATCCCCGAAATCCCCGACACCCGTCGCGTCCAAAAAACGCCTGCTGCTCTCTTCTGGACGGAAACGGCCCTTCTCCATTCTGAAAGACGTGCCAGTTGCAAAGGGAAACGTCAAATCCTTTGCTTCCTCCTTTCTGGATTCTGGTCCCATTTACCCTAACAGAACTTTTGATGCTTTAAAGAACTAAATCGTACCATTTTTGACCTCTTTTATGGCGAATACAGTAAAACGATGGAAAAAATTTAGGATCAAAATTTCATGAAATTTACGATTAACATTCCGTGAGCGTCTGCATTTTGTTATGGACAAATCTCCACCGCTTATAGAGACAAATGCCGAGACGGAAATTCTGAAATAATTAATAATAATAATATCGTGCCTGAAATTCGAAGGGGAAACAGCACAATTTGCATTCGTAGTGAATTAGGCAGTTAAAAAGGCAGTTAAAAAAAATTAAAAAGCTTCTTTAAAGTTCTTCTTTAATGAAAATTATGAAATAATAGATACATTTACGTGTATGTATTTGTTAAACAAAATTTCTTAGGCGTATAAAATACATGCTCAGTACTTTTATTATTCAGTTTTTAAGGAAGAAGAAGTATAGAAGCTGGTAAAAATTGGAATGGTGCCGTTGGGGGATAAAATAAGATTTGTTGATTGGGCCTTTCTTGTTTTATGATTTGTATGTTTTTATACAATATATTTTATATATTATACACTTACATTATATTAGGTACATCGTTTTTTTTTAATCTTATTTCCCAGAGTGGAAAACTTTTTGTGGCCAATTCTCTCGTTTTTTACATACCTTCATAGCATTACAAATAGTTGCTAGGAATGGTTAGGATTGTTATAGACAACACTTTTTTTTTACCAAAGGCAGCATACTTCCACTGTTTAGTTTATTATAAAGACAATAACAATAATAAGATAATCCCTGTGAGAGAGGTGGAGCAAAATGTTTTGCCTTTCAATGTCACCTAAATAATTAATTTCCGGTCTCCGTCCCCCTCTCACAGTCACCATGTAAATAAACGCAATACTCACAAAATAACAATACCTGGAAATTAAATGACCTTGACTTTTATGTGGCGGAACCATCATTCTTTAATGATTCAAAGGTATACACATCAACAAAACAAAGACGTGGGGGGGGAATTGAGACCATGGCCACTTGAGAAATGTTGTGATTACTGATTACATCTTTTTTACATTTCTTTTGCGTCATTTTTGATGTCGCATTAAAAGGACGGTATTCTTGGATTTTTAGCTCTTCATCTGAAAATATTTAGCAGGACAAATATGTGTAGTTACATCAAAAAAACCATAAACTAAAATGGATTGCTGAGTATATTACCTCAGGACGGTATATGTATTATTTTGAAAAAAACGAACATTATTACATTATATATAGCCAAATTTAATTAGCTCAAATTAATTAGTTAGCCAACATTAATCATGATTCGCTATAAACCAATTTAATGTCAGTGGTCAGTGCCCTATGCTTTTTTTAATGTTTGGCTTTTCAGGTTTTTTCTTTGTTTTTTTAATGTTTGGTGTTTCAGGTTTTTTCTTTTTTTTAATGTTTGGCTTTTCAGGTTTTTTCAGTTTTTATTAATGTTTTGGTATGTCAGGTTTTTTGTTTTTGGTTTTTTTAATGTTTGGTTTTCAGATTTTTTTTTAATGTTTCGATAGGTCAGGTTTTTTCGTTTTGTTTTTTTAATGTTTCGGTATGTCCGGTTTTTTTGTTTTGTTTTTTTAATGCTTCGCTTTTCACATTTTTTTAAAGGTTTCGGTTTTCGGTATGTTAGGTTTTTTTTTTGCTTTGTTTTTTTTAATGCTTCGGTTCTCAGATTTTTTTAATGTTTGGGTTTTCAGGTTTTTTAATTTATTTTAATTTTGGGTTTTTCAGGTTCGTTGTATTTTTTCATATTTTGGTTTT
>JAQGBT010005568.1:0-14072 GCA_034698585.1 Disparrhopalites patrizii
TTTCTCTCTCTCTCTCTCTTTCTCTCTTTTGGTTTATTTCTCTCTGTGTCTGTCTCTTTTGACTTATTTCTCTCTCTGTGTGTTTCTCTATTCTGGTATATTTCCTTCTCTTTCTCTCTCTCTCGTTTGCTATCTTTTTTTCTCTTTCTCTCTCGCTTTTCTTCTCTGGGTGTCTTATCTTTTTTGCTCAATTTCTCTTTCTTGTTCCTTTTTTTTCTTTTGTAATTCTCTGTCTTACCGTGAACGCGGTGTCTCCCCTTTCCCCTCTTGATTTCTCCCTCTTTCAGTGTATTAGTCTCTCTTCCGCTTTCCGAATTTCTCCTAATCTTATTCATTCGGGCGTTATGCGTTATCCGATTCTAATTCTTGTCATTTCTCTCATTCTGTATTCCTATGTCTCTATATTTCCTCTACTTTTTATTTCGACTTTCCCTCTCATCTCACCCTATTTCTCCCAGGGCCTCTTCATTCCCTTTCTCTCCCTTTTCCCCCTCTAGCCCTTTCTCATCACCATCCTCTGGGATACTCTTGGCTTCTCCTTGTCGTCTCTCTCTTGTCAATATCAGTATCGCTCTCTTTCCCCATCGGACTGTCTGTCTCTGTCTCCGCATGCTCTTTGTCCCTTCTCTCTCTAGTCCCAACCCGTAATGTGTGCCTCCTCGTGTCTCTCTCCTTCCCCTCACGAGTCCGTCCTAGGAGCGGATACATGGAAGAAAGGAGGATAGAAGCCCCCGTAATAAATAACCTCAAGGAAATAGGATAAAGATTAGCTCTTCTTGCTTAACAAATTACTTGAGAAGGGGGAGAGAGAGAAAGTGAGAGAGAGAGAGGGAGAGAAAAAAAAGGGAGAGAGAGAAAGAATGCATGAAATGAGTTTGTACTAAAAGTTATTCTGACATAAGAGGCGAGAAAAAAGAGGGAGAGTATACAGGAACAGATTGCTCCTTGGGTGCATTCCTTCCACAAACATGTGCAACAACATTTATGCTTCTTGTACCATGTCGTCCTTTAGCAGAGTATACATTTGTTCTCAATGAACCATCACACTTTGGGCAGCGGAGCTCGGTAATTAATTACCTCTGAACCAGCGCCTTTTTTCCCCTGCCAGTCAAAATCACCACTTTTTCCAAATTCCCTCCGTCCAAAATCTCCCATTTATGCTCCCCTTTTTTCCCTCTTCTAAAACGCTTTAAGAACCTTCCCTAACAGCATTTAGTCTCATTACTAATTTCAATTTTTGCTAATATCTTAATGCAGCAATTGCTACAAGGCACTAGAATTAATGGGGAGAATTAACGCCCTTAAAAAATCTTTAGTGATTCGGTTGCTCTGTGTACAGCATACATTAATGGCGGAATCTGCCAATACCATAGTGGCTACATTAAACACAACAATTCAATTGAATTGAAAGCCAGATTGTCTCCTAAAATACTCGGTTTATTTGTACTCCTAAAACCGAAAAAACTAGTCTCGAATAAATCCTTTCCCCAGTGCCAGGGAATGAAAAGGGCGTGTGTTGGGACAGCTCCTGGGGCGGATTTTGAAATATTTTTTTTCATGGCAGGGAGCGAGCAATTTTGAGACGGAGAGAGAGAGAGAGAGCGAAAGAGAGAGAGAGAGAGACGGAGAGGGAGGGGGAAAAAGAGGCTAAAATGTGTGAGACAAGTAGGAGGAATGTGTAGTAAAATGTATAGAGAAGCTAATCACTACATAATCATTAGTCTTTGAACATTTACTCTGGCTCTAAGCCCAAACTTACTTTGCTTCCCATTTGCTCATTTGCCAGCGTCAAAAGAGTGGATGTTGCTCTCTCTCTCTCTCTCTCTTTTCATGTATTTCCTCTCGCTCTCTCTCTCTTCATTTTTTCTTTTTCTATCTTAGCTCTCTCTCGCTCTGTGGATTTTGATGGGAGTACATTACTAGGGCTTTTGTGCATAATAACATTTCCAAAGCCCATACACAAAGTCAGAGCAAGACGGCGAGCGATAGAGAAAGAGAAAAGAAAAGGCCATGCAGAAATACAGAGGCAGAGAGAGAGTGAAATACAGACAGCCTGAAAGAGAGAAGAGACAGAGAGGAAAAAAATATGGCGAGAGAGAGAAGAGAGAGCAAAGAGGCAGAGAGAGAAGAGGAAAAGTAGAGAGAATAGAGGGAGAGAGGGAGAGAGAGGGAGAGAAATAGAAAAGTAGAGGAGAGAGAGAAGAATAAAAGTAAGCAGAAGAGAGAGAGAAAAGAGGAAAAGTAGAGAGAAGAGAGAGAGAATAGAGGAAAAGTAGAGAGAAGAGAGAGAGGGAGAGAGAAGGAGAGAAATAGAAAAGTAGAGAAGAGAGAGAGAGAAGAATAAAAGTAAAGAGAAGAGAGAGAAAAGAGGAAAAGTAGAGAGAAGGGAGAGAGAGAGAGAGGGAGAGAAATAGAAAAGTAGAGAGAAGGGAGAGAGAGAGAGAGGGAGAGAAATAGAAAAGTAGAGAGAAGAGAGTGAGAGAGAGACGGAGAGCATGAAGCTTAACCCTTTAAAAACGCTGAGGAACTTATCACGTCTGTATTTTTAAATACATGATTCCTACCTCTTTCTTGTCTCATTTCTCCCTCTGTCTCGCTCCTTTTTGTCTCTCTCTCCCTCCCTCATCCTCTGTTGTCTTTGTGAAGTTGTTTGTGAAGAACAAATCTTTGGAGAAGGCAGAAGTCATAAGTTTCTCTGCGAGTACACAACTGCCAAGTGTACTAGCCGGGGCCAAACATGAGCGTGTTGACGTTGATTCCATTTCAAATTATTTATCATCATCTCCTTTAAGGAGGAAGAGCTTAATGCTATAGCAGCTTCTCTCTCTCTCTCTCGCTCTCTCTCTCCTTTTACTCCTCCTATTTACACACGTGCTCCACCGTCCTCTGTCTCCTTCCCAACCCTTTTTTTCCCTCTTCTTAACTATCTCCTCATTTTTTACGAGCTACCTTTTCGGAGAGTATCACATGTATTCCGGGAAAAAAATAAGTTTTCAAGTTGTTCAGCAACTATTTACTCAGCATCTTTTACAGCAGCACATGTTCTTCCAATGTGTCTTTTGCAAATTATACACATTTTTTTCCTGGCTTTCTCTCTTCACCAATGAATTTTCTCTCCGCCTTTTTCTCTCCGACTCTCTCTCTCTCTCACTGTGCTAAAGAGCCAGGCAATTCTATAAATCTTTATTTTTTCTCCGTCATCCTCTGTATAGATGAGAGGGAAACGGGGAGAAGTGAGCATGACATGTGACATTGTAAATTGTCACTTCTATTTCTTGCTTATTTATTCTAGATTCTGTTACACTTTATTTTACGCTTATTAAAGTTTCCTCCATTCCCTCCAAGTCTTTTATTCTCCATTTTTTCCTCACCTTTTTTTCTCTCATTTGACCTCCGTTTTTTATGTACAGTCCCCAAATAATTGTCTCCCTATTAATGACATAGCATCTCCAATTTGTTAACTTTGTATGTGTGAAAAACTCAAATAAGACTCAAGTATTTCCGAAGAAAAAATGACACTGAGAATGCCAGGGGGGGAAAAAAAGCAGGGCGGTTTCTCCCTTAAAAAAATCCAATTCGGTGGAGTTCATTACGGCCGGAATTTTTACTTTTGGTATTTTTTTTATTTGGAAAAGAGTATATTTTAAGGGAAAATGTTGTGATGTGTTTTTTTCAGTATTTCTTCCCCCTCCAATTTTTTTTGGGAATTGTGTGTAAGTTTGTAAAAGAGCTTAGAAGTGAGAAAATGGAGATAAGATCTTCCCAACAAATGTGTGTGTCTGTCCTGATGGAGAAACGTGATTTTTTGGAGCTCTCTCTCTCTCTTTTTTGGATTTTTGTTGACCCAGTTTGCTCTGCTTCTGCAAGCCCCTTTTTCTCTCTCTCTCTCTCACTTTTCCCTCTTCTATTTCTGCTATTTTTATTTTCTTTTTCCTTGACGTTTTGAAGGGATCAACGACGAGGATCAACAGGCCCAACTGCACCACTCTTTCTCTCACATTCTCTCTCTTTCTCTCTCACAATCTCTCTCTTTCTCTCTCTCTTTTTCTCGCATTCTCTCTCTCTCTCTCTTCCTCTTTCCCTCCTGCACACACAAAGGAGTGAGTGGGCATAAAAGTGAAACAAATCTAACGTTTAGGCTTGTGTATCTTGTAATCATAATATGGATTAGTGCTTCAACCCCAAATCTCACTCCAGACCCAGAGGGGACCCCCATCTTTTACGAGTAAATACATATAACGTACATATTGCTCCACCCGCATGCCAAAAGGACCTATCCCCATATACTTATACATAATATAGGATATAGTCAAAAAGGAAAATAAATTTTTTGGGTAAATCTCCTCAACTTGTCTTGCATTATTATGATTTTATTATAAGAGAAATTTATATTTCTTTACCAGCCCTTCTCTTCAGTTTACACAAGTCCGTGGTGAGGTTTTTCCCTCGAAAAACGCACGCACTCCCTAAATTTAGGGCCTTTGAGAAAGTCTATACCATGGTTGGGACATAAAACGGGAGAGGTACATAGGTATAGTTGTATTTTTTGGGGTAGGGAAAATATTTGTGTTTGTGGGAGTGCATGGATATATCTATGTACTTGGAGGGGAAAGGGATGGGCCAGGAGCTATCTGAGATGGATGAGACACGCGTGTAGAAAAATAACTAGCGTCAAAATCCTGACACGGATATTTTCATAGTCCTAATGACTTTTCCCAACGTCTTAACTAAACAGCAACTTGCCATCAATCTCTCGCTCTTGTTTGCTCATCTCATTCTCCTTGTCTCCGATTACTCCTGGTATATGTATGCTTTGGGAGCTTTTTTTACAGCCTCTTTTTCAGTAGCTTATATATTCTTTCTTTTAGCTATCTGTAGGGTGTTGTTGTTTTTTGCTCTTTTCATATTTAAGCCTCACTTCCTACATGACTTCACTTCCCACCGGCTAACACATTGCATCTGCCAATTTTTTTGGGTGGATTGTCCCAAGGGAATAGAATTCAGCTTAAGCCACCCCATTCGGGCTACTTAAGCCGGGGAAAGGTGAAGGAAGAAATGGAGGAAGTCCTCAAAAATGATTTTATCTACACATATATGTATATGTATATAATTATGTATAATACATATGCATATAATAATGGAATTTAATACAGATTCTATAGACCTTCTCAATTGTTTTGCAAAATGGACTTATTCCAGTTTCACTTTCCCCTGTGTCTTCTTTAGACAGTACAAGGGTATTTATGCCGATTAAGAACTACATAAAAGGTCACATTTGGGCGCAGGAACCAAGAAGGCAATATGTACAGTGGAATCTCGTTGTAACAGCACTCATTATAACGGCATGTTCATTATAATAGACATTTTTGAGCAGCTTTTATACGGAATACATAATAAAATTTTTCTCTATGACAGCATTCCTTGTATAACAGCAAAATTTTGGGTTTGGGTGTTGTTGTAACGAAACTCCACTGTACCACGACAATTGTGGGACTGTTGCTGATGAAGCAAATACGATCATCTCTTATCGAATTTAATTCCAGAAATATTCCAGTAGTTACTCATTTATCGTTTTAGGACGGAGGTGCGACTCCGGAATTAATAGGGCTGGATTGGAAGGGGATGAACGAACAAACAAACACGGATAGAAAAATTGCAAGAAAAAATCCAAAAAAAGGGGGATAAACAATCAGGAAAAGAGGGAAAAACAAATAGGTACAAAAAAGACAGAGGAAAGTAGAATAAAGGAAAGAGAAAAATACGGGAAGAGGAGAACGGAGAGGAAAAAATCCAAAAAAAGGAGAAAGGAAATAGAAAAATCCAGGAAAAGGCGTAGGAGAGAGCAAACTCTAGCGAAAGTAGAAAGGCGAGAGAAAAATCCAGCAAAAGGACAAAGTAGAGAGAAAAATCCAGGAAAAGCGTAGGAGAGAGCAAAATCTAGCAAAAGGAGAGCGGAGAGAGAAAGATCCAGCAAAAGGAGAACAGAGAGAGAAAAATCCAACAAAAGCAGAACGGAGCGAGAAAAATACGGGAAAGAGGACAGGTTGAGATCAAAATACAGAAAAGTGGACAGGTTGGGATAGACAATGATGCAATGAAGTGAACAGTAACAGAGAAAAGGTGACAGAAACATGAAGAAAGAGAGAAAGTATAGAGAAATGTTGTAAGAAAAATGAAGAAAGAGAGAAAGTAGATAGAAATATTGGCAGAAAAAGAAGGCCGGAGATAAAAGTAGGACACGAAAAACGACGGAGAAAGATACAAAGAGATACAGTAAGAGAGAAAAAGACGAGCGCCGAGCGCAAAAATATATAAGAAATAAAAATTGAAACCAACAACAAACAAGGAGAGAAAGAACAAGAGAGAAACATAAGAGAGTAACACAAGAAAATAGAGATAAAAAGACATAATGAGGAAAGTAAGAGAAAAAGAGAGGAGCGGAAAGAATTAAAAAAAGAACTGAAGGTGAGAGAGAGAGAGAGAGAGAGAGAGAGAGAGAGAGAGAGAGTGAGAGTGAGAGAGAAGGAAAAATAGATATTAAAGAGGATATAATTACGTATGAAAAACGGGCTCGAGAGGGGACATTTTCGGAGGTAGAAGATTGCCTGGAACTCCCTCCGCCTTCCCCTCCGTCACCTCCTCGTGCAGACGAAGACATTGTCATGTGGACGCACAATTCATTTTTTCCTTTTGTGTGTGCTTGGAACACAAGCCTGGAGCGTGAGTAAATAACAAATATATGGGACTTGTGTCGGTATTAGCTCTCTCGCACTTGCTCTCTCCCTCTCACTCTCCCTCTTTCATGGAAGGGAAAAAAAAGTTCTAAAGCGTTCTACAGTTTTGCACAAGGGGAGAATTGGGAGGAAGGGGAAGTAATGACGGTGGTAAGTGTACGTAAAGGGAAAATTACAAGATGTGATGCCGGCTCTTAACGACTTTGTATTATGAGAGTTGACATGAGACTCTCTCTCTCTCCCTCTCTCTCTCTTCTCTCTCTCTTCTCTCTCTCTTCCCTCCCTCTTTTGCTCTCCCTCCTCCCCGCCTCCCTCCTCTCCGTGAAGAGATTTACTTGGCAAACATCGTCTTTTTTTGGCAGTGGGACAGACAATAAAAACCCCGAGGAATGGCTGTTGTGAATGTGCGTTGGAGATGTGAAAGCACTTTGGTCGCTTTGTTCCCCTCTCCGACTTCAGAAGAAGAGGAGGAGGAGGAGGAGGATCTAGGAAAAAAAGAGGTAGAAGGAGGAGGAAAGAGGAAGGTAGACATGAGAGAAAGACTATATAAGACCTTTTCTTCCCTCTACCATCCAGGAATTGACTCCATCACAAATATCTTTTTAGTCTAGACACATATTTGTCGTCGGCACCCAGAATGAGAGTGATAGGAAGAGAGAGAGAGAGAGAGAGAGAGAGAGAGAGAGAGAGAGAGAGGGAAGGAGAGAGAGACGAAAGAGGGAATTGAACAATTTTCTTACACATTTTATCTCGTGTACGACCCTCCCTCTCCATAGTTCTATTGTGGAGAGATGAAAGGGGATATAACACTCCACTTTCCTTTATTTCTCCTCTCAAGTTTTTTTCCTGGCTCCTCAACTGTCTCTCTCTCTCTCTCTCTCTCTCTCTTCACTCTCTCGGTCTCCTCTCTTGCGCTTATTTTATCTCTTAACTTTTCGCTTTCTCTACATTTCATCAATTTCTCTCTCTCTCTCTCTTTAGCTATTTCTCTCTCCGTAAGTGGCAGTCTCTCTTTGTGTTTCTCTCTCTTTAGCTATTTCGATGTCTCTCTCTGTGGCTTTCTGGCTTAGGGTTTCTGCTTCTGTAGCTATTTCGGTGTCTCTCGGTATCTTTCTCGCTAAGGGTTTCTCTCTCTCTTCAGCTATTTTAGTGTCTCTCTGTATCTTTCTCGTTTAGGGTTTTCCTCTCTCTGAATATATTTCTCTGTCTCTCTAAGTGGCTGTCGCTCTTTCTTTGTGTTTCGCTCTCTTTAGCTATTGTAGTTTCTCTCTGTCTTTCTTGCTTAGAGTTTCTCTCTCTTTAGTTATTTATTCGGTGTCTCTCTGTGCCTTTCTCGCTTAGAGTTTCTCTTTCTTTAGCTATTTAAGTGTCTCTCTGTGTCCTTCTCGCTTAGGGTTTCTCTCTCTTTAGCTATTTTTGTGTCTCTCTCGCTTAGTATTTATCTCTCTTTAGCTATTTGGATGTCTCTCTGTCTTTCTCGCTTGTTGTTTCTCTCTGTTTAGCATTTCGGTGCCTCTCTGTGTCTTTCTTGCTTAATTTTTCTCTCCCTCGTTGACTCGCCCTGTAGCTCTCTATGCCTCTCCTTCTCTCCCTTTTTTACTCTCACGCTGTCTTTGAATCCCTTTTTTCCTAATTTGATCTCATCCCTCTCTTTCTTCGGCTTTCTCTTTGCTCTATTTTATTCTCACACTGCTACCTTCCGCTCTTTTTCTCTCTAATTCTCTCGTTTATTTGCTCCATTTGTTCCCGTTGCCCTCTCTTACTCGCTCACTCTTTTTGTGCCTATTTCTTCCTTTCTTTTGCACTTTTTTTCTCCCTTTCTTTGTGGATGTGCCAACGTAACACTTTCCCTTCTCCTGACACGTTCGGAGAGAAAAGATTTTCATTTGCTGACAACAACCAACTTTGACTCTCTCTCTCTCCCGTTTTTTTATGTCCTTTCTCCTCCACACCACACCCCATAGACGTAGTTTATGTGGAAGTGCCATAAATCCACTTGTTCTATTGGGAGAAAGTAAGAGAGATTGAAGCGAGACTATATGTGATGGCTTTCCCCGTTCACAGAGAGGCACAGCCATTTCTCGGGGACGGCCAAAATAAGGGACTTTTTGGAAAGCCACACTCAGTTCGGGAAGTAAATTAGACACTTAGGGAGGGAGAGGGAAGAGAGGGAGTGAGAGAAGAATGGGAGAAACTCCTGTCACGGAAGAGTGATAGTTGATTAAGACGAGTAAATTGTATTTCTCAGACACAAGAGACTTTCCTAGAGAGAGAGAGAGACTCACAGTGGGAGGGAGAGGGATACAGAGAGAAAGAGGGAAAATTCAATCGAGATGGAAAATACGATTGGATTACTCCGTAAAGCGCACAACTCAGGCATTCGACACATTTTAATTCACTCTCGGCCTTCCTCCCTCTTTCATCGTCTCGCTTTCGGGAACTCGCACTCTTTCCTTCTCCCACTTTTCCCTCTGACAAATGTCCCTATATTTAAGGAGAGAAGTGGCAATATTACCCTTAGTCCCTTTCCACACCTTTGAATATATTTATGTTAGGGCCCATTCACAGTCTCTCCGAGACTATTTCAATGTACTAAAAGATTCCCTTCCAAATCCTTTTTTCTCTAGTGCAAATGTAGTCTTTTCATACACACTTATGTACATACGTGTGTGTACATGCATGCATATGCGTCAATGCATATGTACATACATGTGTTTTCCCATTGCCAAGCTCCTTTTGCTTTGTGTGAGTGTACCTTTTGCGGCCTTTTTCTCTCTTTCCATCCAGCACCGAGACAAGTCATTCGCTTAAGTAACCCTTTTCAATGTCTTTACAGATATACCTGATACCAGTCTTTCTTTTTTATTTCTGTCTCTTTCTTCCGTCCCGTCTTTTCCTCTTTAATTTCATCTTAGTTTTTTGTGTTCGCTTATTCCGCGACCTTCCCGCTCTCCGTTTTGCGATATGATTTCTCTCTAATTCCCACTCGTTTTTCTCTCTTATTGTTAGTCAAATTTGACTGTCAATTTTTTTTTTCTCCGACTTGTTCCTCTTTCTTCTTTTCTCTTTTTTCCTATCTTTACTCTTTATTGCTTCCTCCTTCCCGCTCCCTTTATTTTGTCTCTATCTTTATCATTTTCTCCCTCTCTCTCTTTCTTTTGTCTCTATCTCTCTTTATCTATCCTTTCCCCTCCTCTCTCTCTCTTGTCCCTCTCTTTATATATCCTTTTCTCTCACTTGTCTCTGTCTTTATTTATCCTTTCATCTCGCTCTCTCTCCCTTGTCTCTGCGTTTATCTATCCTTCTCTCGCTCTCTCTGGTCTGTCTCTATCTATCATTTTCTCTCTCTTTTTTTGGCTCTATCTTTATCTATCTTTTTCTCTCTCTTGTCTCTCTCTTTATCTGTCCTTTTCTCTCTCTCTCTCTCTCGTATCTCTCTTTTTTTATCATTCTGTCTCTCTTGGCTCTCTCTTTATATATCCTTTTCTCTCTCTCGCTCGTATCTCTCTTTTTCTATCCTTTTCTCTCTCTCTTGCCTCTCTTGTGTTTTCTATTCTTTTCTCTTTCTGTCTCTTGCCTCTCTGTTTCCATCTTTTTTTAGTTGCCTGTCGTTCCATATTTTGTGTCTCTTTCTCTTTCTCTTTTTCTTTTCTCCCTTATTTGCCTCTTTCTCTGTATTTTGTCGCAGTTTGGTCCTTTGTGCTGCCATCCGTTCATATTTTTTCTTTCATACTTTCTCTTAATGTGTGCTCTTCCGCAAACGTCTCTCCATTGCCTCTCCCTTAATTTTGGTGCTTCATTAATTTCTCTCTTTTGTCCTTATATTTCCTTTCCCTCAATTTTCCGTCGCTCTCTCTTTCTGCTGTTTCTGCACAGACGTTTCCTTGATTCTTGCTCATATTTCCTATCTTCTCTCGGTGTGGTATTTAATTTTCCGGTTTCTCTATTCTACATATCTCTTTCTTGTCTCTTTTAGCCTCCATTTGATCTCTTTCTAAATGTTCCCATAGTTTTATATTTCCTCTTTCGATCTCCACTATGTCAGCCCTCTGTTTCCCTTGATGCACCCTCTGTTTCATTCTCATGTTGCCCCCTCACTGAACCCACAGCTTACATAGGTACATATATTCTTTATGCCGATGTAGCTACAGCTAAAAGTGTCTCCATTTCCCTGCTCTCTCCGATAATTTCCTTGCACACTCATATCAGTCTCTTATCCCTTCCTCTGGCTCCCCCTCTCCCTCCCACGTAACTGTCATTTGACATTCTTGACAGATTCGACTATTGTCAAAGAGCAGCGGGGACGAAAGCCGCCGAGTGTCTACAGATGTAAAGGAAGAAGGAAAAATATTCAATTGCCTTTTTGTTCGAATGATGCTATATGCCAAGCATCTGCGAATGAAAAGATGTCAGTTTTCGAAAATAAAAATTAAGGAGAAAAAAAAGGAAGATGGGATATGCGGGAGAAATGATGCCGCGGATATTCTTTGGGATATGCTATGTATGTACATCTATTCATGCGGTTAGGAAATGGCAGAAAATCGGAGATCATCTTATGCTCAAGCTTGAGACTATAGAAGAAAGAGGATATTTTTATAGGGCGATAGAAAGGAAATCCCAGGAAATTTACGTTTATACAGAAGAATAAAGGGGAAAGGAGAGAAAGGGGAGAATTCTTGGGAAAGGAAGCGAGTGAGTGGTTTGTTGTGAGTGGTAATTTTTTCTTCTTTTTTTTCTCTTCTGGTCTCAAGGGCTCTGATGAGACGGAGCTGGTGCGGTGGTAATGAGACTCCACTGGAATAGCAAACTATGCGTGTCTTTTAATAATGGGGAGAGAAAAGGCGAGAAGATGAAAATATTGTGCCAGGAAAGAATGAGCTTTTCGAATTCCAAGCATTTCAAAGACCTTTTTACGCTCCTCCGAGGCTGGAATGGATTCCTGGATTCGGATTCTCCCTCTCTCCCTCTCTCTCTGAATTTCCTCTCTTTCTCTCTTCTGCATTTTCTTTCTCTCTCTCTTCTGTTTTTTATCTCTCTGAATTTCCTCTCTTTCCTCTCTTCTGCATTTTCTCTCTTTCTCTCTTCTTCCTTTTATATCTTTCTTTCTTCTTCCTTTTCTCTGTTTCTCTCTTCTTCCTTTTATCTCTTTCTTTCTTCTTCCTTTTCTCTGTTTCTCTCTTCTTCGTTTTATCTCTTTCTTTCTTCTACCTTTTCTCTGTTTCTCCCTTCTGAATTTCTCTTTCTCTCTCTTCTGTATTTTGCCTCGCTGAATTTCCGCTCTTTCTCTTTCCTGAATTTTGTCCTTCCCCCTTCTAAATTTCATCTCTCTCTATTCTGAATTTTCTCTCTTTCTCCCCTTTTGAATTTTTGCCCTCTCCTCCCGTATTTTTTCTATTTTTCTCTTCTGCCTTTTGTGTCTCTCACTTTTCTGAAGTTCTCTCTCTTTCTTCCGAATTTCCTCTTTTTCTGTCTGCCTTTTCCATATTTTTCTCTGTCTTCTGGATTTTCACTTTCTTCCTCTTCTGATTTTTTTTTTTCTCTCTCTGTCTCTTCAGAACTTTCTCTCTCTTTTCCTTTTCTGTATTTTTTCCCTCTGCCTCTTCCGCATTTTTCTCTCTTTTGCATTCTCTGTCTTGCACTTTTTGGTATTTTCGTACTCATTCCCTCTTTTGAGTTTTTCTCTCTTGTGAATTCTCTCTCCATGCCTCTTCAGCTATTTCTCTCGTTCTATGTTATCTGTATTTTCTCTCTCTGAATTTCCTCTCGTTTGTATTTTCTCCCTTTCTCCGTCGTCTATATATATATATTTTTCTCTCTCTCTGTGGTAATTTTTCTATTTCTCTCGTCTGCCTTTTGTCTCTCTCCCTTTTCTGAATTTCTCTCTTTCTCTCTCTTCAGAATTTTTTCCTTCTCTCTTTTTTCAGATCTTTTTTCATAAATTTCGGTTTTTGTATTTTCTCTCTCTCTTATGAATCCTCTCTCTGCCTCTTCGATAATTTCTCTTTGCCTGTCTTCTGTGTCTTCTCTCTTTCTGTCTTTCGTATTTTCTCTCTCTTTCCCTCTTTTGCATTTTCTCCCTTCCTCCGTCGTCTGTATTTGTCTCTCTCTCCCTCTGCTGTATTTTTTCCTCCCACTTACTTACACACACTTCCGCATACACAATGGATTTCCCCCACTCTGGGAGTCTGCCCATACAAGGAACATGGAGAAGATGACGTAGACAAACATTTTTTTTCATATAACGACCGGACAGATTAAGAGAATTGTTGTAGTAGTCATCCTATGGGGAAAGTCCCATTCCCTGGTGTGAGAGTCACGATCAACTTTCTCTCTCGCTGTGGTGATGATATAAAAATTCTTTTGCAGAGGAAGAAAAAAAAAGTTGTGCTGAATATCTATGAAGGATTTACGGAAGGGGAATGTTTGAAAGGGAAATAGAGGCATTTCTTGATGGAGAGAAAAAACCTGGAAGGAACGTGACAAGGATGAGCTTGTCCATACGACAAATATTTTCCTCCGCTCTGCCATCAAACCATTTCCAGTCTCTCCCTTGCTATTATAGTATGTACATATGTGTACGGATGTATTATAAAGGGAATGTTCCCTATGCTCTTTGTTGGGTGGATTTCAGGCTATAAACCCCCAAAAATACTTTCCCTGTCATTTTCATTTCCACTTTCAGATTCTATTCACTCTTGTGGGACGTGAAGGATTTCGGGAGCAGAAATGCCCGCTATTTTCCCTCTCCACCTCATTTGTTCTTCTCATTCTCGGTGAAACAATCCTTCTCCCTTTTTCAGCTTATGCCGTTTCTGTTCCATCACATGTGTACTTCTCCTTATTATCAATATCGACTCCCTTTTTCTCTCATTGTTGGTCAACGTTCCCTCTTATTTCTCTCTCTTTTGGTTTATTTCTTTCTCTCTTTTTTTGTTTATTTATTTCTCTCTTTTTTGATTTGTTGCTTTCTCTCTTTTTTGGTTTATTTCTTTCTCTATTTTTTGGTTTATTTCATTCTCTTTCTCTATTTTGGTTTATTTGTATATCTCTCTCTGTTTCTCTCTTTTGGTTTATTTTTTATCTCTCTCTATTTTTCACTTTTGGTTTTTTTCTCTTTCTCTTTCTCTATTGTGGTTTATTTTCTCTCTTGTTCTCTCTTTTGGTATATTTCTTTCTCTTTGTCTCCTTTAGTGTATTGATTTATCTTTTTCACCTTTGCTTTATTTCTTTCTGCTTCTCTCTTTTTTTTCCCCTCTCTCTATTTCTCTCTTTTTGTTTATTTTTCTCTCTCTCTCTTTCTCTCTTTTTGTTTATTTTTCTCTCTCTCTCTTTCTCTCT
>JAQGBT010005569.1:0-14070 GCA_034698585.1 Disparrhopalites patrizii
CTTTCTCTTTCTTTCTCTTTCGATCTCTTTCGATCTATTTCTTTTTATTTCGTTCTCGTTCTTTCTCTTTCGTTCTCTTTCTTTCTCTTTCTTTCTCTTTCTTTCTCTTTCTTTCTTTTTCTATCGCTTTCTATCTCTTTCTTTCTCTTTCTATCGCTTTCTATCTCTTTCTTTCTCTTTCTTTGTCTTACGATCTCTATCTTTTTCTTTCGTTCTCTTTCGTTCTCGTTCTCTCTCGTTCTTTCTCGTTCTTTCTCTTTCTTTCTCATTCTCTCTCGATAATGTTTGCACTTCCCCTGTGCTTCTCTTTTACTGGCTCCTCCTTTCTGCGTTCCATTCTTTGGCTCATCCTTTCTCTCTCGTTCATGCTTTCTCTTGCTGTTGTCCACAATGAATACACTAAATGTATTCGTAATGGTAGTGGGCATCCTTGTATCTTGTATGTGAGTATTTGCACAACAAGTGTGAGCATGAGCACCCATCTGAAGCTTGAACAGGGGGAGGAGGAGAGGGCTAAAACTAACAATAGGAACGTTACTTTGACCTGTTTTACTCCCATGTTACTTCTCCGGTCCTTCCATAGCACATGCTTTTTACCCGGGTAACAATAAGCAAAAGGAAACCGAAAAAAAATCAAAGCCATCCATGGCATCCAAAGGGAGTCCATTCCTCAAATAAAGACTCCACTGACTGAGTCGTAAAATTACTTTTGAAATGAAGACCAAAATTTGTCGGGCGAATGTGGACTGAAACGAAATTGTGGTAAACTCATTATTTCCAAATTGCAATCTCCAATGTTGGTCCAGATCCACTTTCGCCTCTTTTTTTTTGAAGTTTCCATTATTACATATAGGTCAAGAGAAAATTGCACTTACTCGCTCGGATTCTGGCTTTGGGATCCTTTTAAGTCCGATCCTGCCAATGTTCCCCTTGAGAGAAAATTCGCTGTACAATGAGATTGTGGGGAATTTTTCGAAAAACATCGCCTCATGGTTGTGTAGAGACTTTAGGCGCACATGGATAGTTTGGGGGATGATTTGAAGTCAGAGTGGCCTCATTTTGTTATTAGATAAAGCCGCTACTCATGGATACATCAGAATTAAGTTAGCACTAATTAAATGAAGTTTAATGAAAGGCGGATGTGCAAATGGAAAGTTGTCATGGATCGTTGCTGGATATTTTGGGGAGATTTATTGAAGATAAAAGATTCGTCCAAGCCTTTTAGGACGTCCTTTTTGTTCCGAGATAAAAGGGAGAGATGATTATAATTTAATCAGAAGCAAATATGGTCGTATATTGCAGTACTTTTGATAAGCCATTCTGAGAGTTTACGGAGTAAACAGCAGGGCCAAATTCGGAAATGGAACGAATTTAAAGGATCAAAAGTCTCTCAGAAATCTCTATTTGCTCCAATTGTCTCTAAATAACACTTCGCCCAATTAAAACAACATCAAATGTGGGGAAAGGAACGACATTTTAATGTATTCCATCCACCTTCCTGTCCCATTTGAAATACTCGGAAGACAAGGCCAAAAAGAAAATTAGATTACAGTCACTTCATATTTATAGAGATCAATTTTCCCCGAGGAAATACGATTTTTGTCTGATAGGAGAAAGTACAATTGTCCTTTGAAGCATTGTAAAAGGAGAAAGTGAGAAGACAGGAAATCAAATCAAACTGAAAGGAAAAAGCAAAAGGGTAAATAAATTTTAGGGAAAACAAGAAGAAAATAATGGGATAAGCGAAGGAAGAAACAGAATGAGAGAGCAAACATAAGTTTGAATGGAAACTGAAGTCAAACAAATGCTGTGGAAACGAAGAAAAAGTGATGAGAGATGGCCGAAAGGCAGGAGAAGAAAGTCCATGTAGAAAGTCAGAGAAAGCGAAGAGCGAAAAGAAATCTCTGCACACGGAAAGGCGAAAAGTAAAAAAAAATATGTGAAGGTTTACCTTTTGAGCAAAGACAAAACAAGTAGTTGGGAAATGGAGGGGAAAGTCCATAAAAGTCGACAAGTTTCCCCATAATAATAATGGTAAAGTGGTCGTGCTTCCCGCACGCTCCCACCTCCGAAAAAAAATCGTACAGGGTAGCTCTCTCACGTGTTTCTCCTTTCCCTCAAAATTTAGTTTCGTGTCCATGGAAACCAGCGAGACTACAGCATCTGGGAATGTAATTAATTCTATTTAAAGCGTATGTGCGATGGACATGGCCCCAAATTTATTCATGTAAATTCATCTTAATTAATTTTGGACGAGTGCTTTTCCACGATTCTACTTCTTTATTGAGGGGTCAAAATCTGTACGTACATATGGAGAGATATTTTCCTCATCGTTTTTTTTTCAATTGAACCCATTTGATGAGAAGCTCATTTTCCAGATTTCCCGCTCTGTTATAGGATGATGGGAATGAAATCTGAGAGTTTTTCTATGCACTCAATATCTGTGGGAACCAAAGGGGAATAAAATAGAAATTCTGTTTTCCAATGTTCCCTGACATTTTTCTTGGCTCTTTGCTTCCAAGGGATTTTGCCACTCTGTACTCCCCGGGTACTAGCTCGGGTGTTCTTCGCACTTGGAAAAAGTGGGAAGACGCGCGTGCAGACCACACAGCGTGTAAAACTTGCGAAGAAATTACCGATGTTAGCAGTTAGCGTGGTGGAGACCACAAACAAAAAAAAAAAACTTTTCCCCTTGCTCTTTCAATATCTCTTCGCTTTTATAGCTATTTTCCTCTTTCTCCTGCCTCTCCGCGGGCTGATTTCACGCCAAGGGTTTTAGTAATTTAGATGAGAACGTTGTAAAATGTAATGGGCATCCGTACATGATATTTATCCTCGTAATAAGTTTCCTTATAAATACACTGCAGTTCCAATATTTATTTCCTCCATGAGGGCTGTAAGTGGTGTTTAGTGAAATCATGCTCCATGGAATCTTATGAATGGCTGCTGCCGCCATATTCATTCATGCGAAGAGCTGTGCTGTCTTATCATAGTCCTACATCGATGTCCTTTTATTTTTTTTTTACTCCGCTAATTTTGCATTGACTTGTTTTTTTGTCGCACTTTGTATTTCACCTTGCTTAATGTCTCGATATGCACTTTTCCTGGTCTCCATAAACGTTGCATGTATGTGTGATTTTGCTTGAATCCATATGTACTTCTCCATTCTCGATGTGTATAGATACTTTTCCCTTTTTTTAGCTTACTTCGCCTTGTCTTTTTGTGTCTTTTTGCATGTTTCAATGTATCTTTTGCCTGTAAATCTCATACATTTGATGTCTTTTTCTCTCCTTCTGATTGTGTCTTCCTTTCTTCATATGACTTTATTCGTCCATGGGTCATCACATCGATGCAAGTTTTCTCCTGTCCACGTATCTGCCTTTTGCCGTTCTTTTTAACTGTAAGCAACTTTTGCCCTGCGGAAGTCTCAGCCGCTCCGTTGTCGTGTCTTTCTTGAAGCTGTCTTAGTTCTCTTTTAATGCGTTTTTGGCTCTCGCGCGATACGTTTTTGTAACTTTCCCGATGCCTGGTTGGTTCTATTTCGATGCGTTTTGCTCTCTCAATGCATTTATCCTTGTTTCTCGGTGCGTCTTTACCTTTTCTCCGATGAATCTCCTGCTGATTATCTCCATTTTCTGGTCTCCATAAGCTATTTCTTTTCCTTCATCTTGATGTACCCTTGGGCGTACATCGGTGCGTTTGTCGAAATCCGTTTTGGTATACATCCACGTCTCTTTCTTTATACCTATTTGTATCTATATTTATCTATGTATCCCCTTCTTTTCCGTCACCTTTCGATCAGACGCTATAGTTCTTCCTGTCTCAATGTCAGTGTCTGGATCGCCTTGGATTTCTTCATGTCAATCTCTCGGACCCAGGCAGAAACCCGCACCTCTAAGTTTGTGTTGTGGAAATATGTAAATTATTTCTTGGATTCAAAACTTTTCCCCAGACCCGGCTTTGCCGCAGTATTATCGCCTATATAAACGTCCCAAAAAGGTCCATTTTCCTTGGTTAGTTGGAAATCCTTCAGTTTTTCTGTGGTCACTTCCCCTCCGCAATCGTCACTGTCCATCACTTTCCCCCTTGATAGCTCCAAGCAGGATGTTGGAGCCATGTGGCTCTCCGTAGGAGGGTAATTCGCTCAAGAGTCTCTCACACGTCTCTGTGAGGTATTACAGGAGGAGGGAGAAAGTATGAAAAATAAATTAGAGCAGGCCATTCCCTGTGTGGGGACGAAATAGAGAGGGAGGGAGTCAAGTTGAAAAATGAAAATGAATGGCAAGTTACACTTTTCACGTAATCTACTATTTAATTCAGCTGCACTTCCCCTCACTTTCTCCCTGGTTTCTGCGGTGACTCGAAAACACGCTTTCTCCCCTTCCAACATGTTCTTCTCACTTCTCGGAGGGGCATTTTCCACAGAGTCCAGCCGGTTTCGAGGAAGGTCCACACACATGGCGGTCTTTGGGATATTTATGAATTCCCAACTTCATGTGTGTAGTTTCACAGTCTGGGGGAAATGTTAGTGGGAAAGAGATAGAGAGAGAGAGAGAAAGAAAGGGAGAAAGTTGAGCCCACCACACACCATATTATTTCCTACAACAAGTGCGTTTGTGGGGATTTCCACTGGTAATTTCGCGCCGGGGATGTGTTGTGCTTTTACACTTTGTCTTCCCCATTTGGGATCTTTCTCCTATTTTCTCTTGTATTTGCTTTTATTTCTCGCTCAGATATTATCTTTATGACTTTCTCCGTTCCTTTCCCAGTTTTTTCCTGATTATTCCTAATCCTTATATCCTCTGCTTTCCCATCTAAACTTTGTTTCATCTGTTCCTTCCCATGAGGAACGATGGACTTTTCTAAATTTTTTCGCTTTATTTCACTTTCTCTTCTACTCTTTCATTTACAATTCCCTTACGTTCCCGGACTTTCTTTCATTTTCTTGCTCACATCAATTCACTATCTCTTTCTCACTTTTTCCATCTTCCTGTCCACCTTTCTTCATATTCTTTCATCCTCTCACTGCCGTGTCTTTCTGCCAGTTTGCCTTTCTCCGTCTTTTGGTTAAAAGCAAACGCGGTTACAATTAATGGTAGTCAGATTTGGAAGTACATTTAAGGCCGGTTTGTGTATAATCGAGCCCATAGATAGATCGGGCCACTAAAAAGCAGTAATTGTGGATTCTACCGCTCGCACTTTATCCGTGGGAGTTTTTCTCTCTCCGTGTATGTTTAAAAAAAAAAAGAGTTACGAAATATACAAGCACTTTCTCTTCATACCGCAAATGTACTTGTGTGTGGAGCAGATGCACGTGAAAGTCTTCTACTTGTGGTATAAATCAAGACAGCCTATACAGACGTAACTATTAGTACACTCAAGTTTTATGGCTCCGTCGGAGTGTCTTTCAGGAGGGTGGAAAGGTAGCCGGCTTTCACGTGCATTTCCGTAATGTGTGGCTTTTAAATGCACTTCCGCCATTTGCTTTGAGCACAAGCCTCCATTATCCTTCCGTTGGCTCCATTCGTGGTGAAAGTCGCACTCCTCCGCCTTCTGCACTAGCTCATTCCAAGGATTTTTACGACATTTTTTGTGACCTCGACTTTGATTGCATGTCTATGCATTTATATTGTATGGGCCAGGATTTTGTTTTTTTGGATACTTCCGGTTTACATACCTTTGTGCGGACGACGTCCTGGAGGCTCTTTGTTCATTTGTCCGCACGATGCCTTAGTTTTTAGCTACCACACAGGAAAGCGGAAGTGGGATTTCCTTGGCATCAGTCACAGTATTTTAGATAATCTTTTCTCCCCTGGAATGCCAGAGGGATTTATGGATTTGCTTTGGGCTTCCTTTTAAAATAGGATATACCTGGAAAAATTCAGGAATGGAGGCACATTTTCCTGTGCGACTTTCTCTTTTAATGGGTTCTGTATATGGCTTTTTTTGTTCTGACATTTTTTTGGGTACAGCCAATTGCCGCACGCTTTCCTCTAGACGGTTATTTTTACACTTTCTCTATGAACTTATTATGGTCTTAACCATTATACACTGTGTATGGATTTGCTCTCCCACTTGCTACGTGGACATTCCCCTCATATTTCTGTAAAGACTTGTCTCCCCCCCCCCAAAATGTGTGAGAGGAGGAGGCCTAGGATCTTATGGGAGCGAGAGAAGCGTAGTAAATCTCAATAATTCCACCCTTTTTCGCGATTCGTCTTCATTACTGTTGGGATTAACGACCAGAGGGAAACTCGAGGAAATTTACCACTCTTCCCCCACCTTCCCACTGAATATATACTCATGGCAGGAAGGAAGGGAGAAAGCTTTCTCCCTTTAGTGTGGAGCCGTAATCGTGTAAAGGATTACCACCAGACCCGTGCTTCTCCCCCTCAATGAAATGTGTATGAACACCCCCACATTTACAATGCTCTGCAAGGGACTCCAAAATGAGGCAGAAGGTTTTTGGGAAGGGAAACACAACGGGGGAAGTCCCGTTTGAAAAGCTCAGTCGTTAAATGCGAAGGGGCGATGAGGAAATGTAAAGTGTTGTGCATCCAGAAGAAAGGACAAGTGGAACTATATCCAGAATTTGTGAAGCTAGTTTCTGTACCTGTAATGCAGTCACGCAACAGAAAAGGTTGCATGGATCATAGCAGTAAAGCATAAAGAAAGGATGAGAGGATTTGGGGGGAAAGGTAGCTAATGAGGATAGGGGACGAATGAAGAAGGGAAACTCCGGGAAGAAAATTTGAACACAGGTTAAAAACAATAAAATGCTAAATAGGGAAACATGTAGGAATTATTGGAACGAAAAAATGCAAGGAGAGATAGAGAAATAAAGCAAATAGTCACAAGAAAACACAGATAGTAGGGGACCAGGAGAAAACACGGGGAATAACGTCAATGCAAAGATGAAAGTGGAGAAATCGGATGAAAATGTAAGGAATTCAGCACATACAACGAGATTGAAAACGAGAAAAAAACTTAGAAAATAGAATCACCGGGGAAATTATAAAAAGGACGAAATACGACAAAATATGAAATGATACTGGACAACGAAATGCAGAAAGCAGAAAATCTGACAATCAAAGCACTTACAGCAAATGAAAGCAAAGTAGAAATCAACTACAGCAGAAGCACGGGAAAATTGGGAAGAGAAAGCAGAAGTGATTTCAAATGGCAAAGGAAAAGACAATTCCAAATTACAGCATAAAATTTAAAAAGAAAGTAGGCAGTTCAAAATTAGGAAAATTTAAGAAAATTGTCAAAATGAGGGAAAAGCTAAAAAGACAGCAGAAAATTTAAAAAGATAACATACAATTCAAAATGAGAAGAGAAAATTTGAAATGAAAAGAGAAAATTTTAAAATCAAGCAGACAATTTATAAAGAAAGCAAACAATTCAAACTTAGAGAAGAAAACCTAAAAAGAAATTCAAAAATTCAAAATTATAGAATAAAATCTTAAAAGAAAGCATATAATTCAAAATTAGAGTAGAAAATCTAAAAAGAAAGCAAAGAATTTAGAATTAGAAAAGAAAATCTAAAAATAAAGCAGAGCATTCAGAATTAGAGGAGAAAATCTAAAAAGAAATCAAAACATTCAGAATTAGAGAAAAACATCTAAAAAGAAATCAAAACATTCAGAATTAGAGGAGAAAATTTACAAAGAAATCAGAAAATCCAACAGAGCCGCAACGAAAATCCAAAAGAGAAAATATAGCTTGCATCGAAATAGGCATAAAGAAAAATTCAAATAAGAAGCAACGAACGAAATTAAAATAGGAAATGAGGAAAATTTTGAAAAGAGGACGCACATTACATTTTTGAAAATGATCAGGGAGCACTTAAAACAGAAAGGAGGAGGATCTTCAGCAGAAAAATACTACAGGAAAAAGCACGGTAAAATTCAGGACAGAAAACATGTCAAACTTCAGAAGAGACATGTCAAGGCATGACAAGATGCAACAGAGAAAGTCATAAATTCGACAGAGAAATGCAAACAAAAACAAAAAAAAGTAATGACTTCAGAAAATTACCGACAAACCTGAAAGAAATGGAAGACGAAATAGAAAACGAAGGGACAAGAAAGCATAAAAATGGTAAAGAGGAAGAAATAGAAGCATCCCCAGAAGAAGGGAGCAAATGAAATATAAAGCAATAAAGCTGGAAAGGGAAAGGGGAAGGAGGGAGGGAAAGAATGGGCAGAAAGGAGTTTTAAGATGGAAGTAATGCATTATTCCATATTGAGCCAAGCCCACGTGCTTCTTATGGGCTCCTTTCCCTCCCCTCAACCTTCCGCCTGTGAATAAAAGCCAGTGAGCTCGTGGAGGGAGAAAAGTCTTAATGTATTTTCATTAATCTAATGTTACCGGAATTTCCCTGCTAATTCTTCATATTATCTCCCTTGTACAATATTATCGCTCTCCTCCCTCTTCCCAGTATGTACGTCAGTTGTCGAGTGTATCCCTTCCGGATCTTCCTCCATAGGCAGACATGTAGTCCCTTCAAACTTTTCCGCTCTCAACACCCTCCCGAGAAAAAAAAACTTTGTCTTCACACAATAGAAACTTGTGTAAAACACACACACGGACTTCCCTCGCCTCGGAAAAGTGGGCAAAGAGAGAAGTTAAACAGTTTTATCTATGAGCAAACTCCATGTTTCTCCGAATTTATCATTCCACCAAATTGATAGTTACAAGTCTGTGGGAGTTCTTTCTAATTGTTGGGCGATGAGCGTCCTACAGAGTTTGTGGTGAAGGCCTGGAAATGCACTGTGTGCAGGAATGGAAACAAATCGCTGCACTTGGACCGAAGAGCATCTGCTTCCCATTATCCCCACACATTTTGTACACACACTCCCCATTCCGACCCAAAATCAATGTTTAAGTGGATGAAACACGGATATTTCTTTTACATTGTTTTCTAATGCCATTTTCGAAGCAATTCCCTCTATTTGGTTATTTGCAACCAAATTTTTTCTGGCTTTTCAAACGTGGAATGTAAAGTGTATTTTTGGGATATTTTTCTTTTGAAATTAGCATTTTTCTGGAACTGACATAAAATTAGGTACAAGAACCTAGAACACTACGTCAAAATCTCTTTCTTCTATATTATATACGTGTTATTATATTTATTTTATATATTTACTATATTTATATAGACTTGGTTACAGCAGTGATAAAATCCTGCTACACTAGAATGTATACATATTGGGTGAAAATTCTTGTATAGTTAAATAGTCAAATTAATAAGCATTAATTATTAACCTAACAATTAAGAGGATTTGCTAATAAGATACACTAATAAAAACATAAACAACTGAGTCATAATAATAAATAAATAAAATAATAAAAAGGTAATAAAATAATAATATAATAAATAAAATAATAAAAAGCTAATAAAATAATAAAATAATATATAAAATAATAAAAAGCTAATGAAATTATAATATAATATATAAAATAATAAAAAGCTAATGAAATAATAATATAATAAATAAAATAATAAAAAGCTAATAAAATAATAATATTTAAAAAGCTATACTTAACAGATAAAAATTACAATTATATTTAGCAAACAACAGTAATTTAATTAAAAATTAATATGCATTCATGATTAATAATTAAAACACAATAATAAACTTCATTAGAATCATTAATAAGCAAACAGTAATCATTATCTAAATTAATGAAACATTAATAATAATCAAAGGGCAATAATTATCTAATTAATGAAGCAATAATAATAAGCGAATAGCAAAAATGACAGCAATATGCATAAGCAATTAAATTAGAAGCATTAGCAGTTAAATACAATATTTCGTTTCGAGCCTCACCAAAAAAATCACTTTTTCTCTTGAATTTTCCCTTGAATCCATCCCGGTACCCGTGCCCTGGATTAGTCGTGACCAACTTTAACTCAAATAAAAACAAATAATGTATACTTTCGGCAAATATTGCGACTGGAATGGGAGTGGGTGATTTAAAAAAAATGGCAACGATAAGTGCAGGAGGAAGTAAGGAAATGTATAACTGTAGAATGCAAATCTCCGGGAAAAATGACCTACCCCGCCCTGTCAGAAATCCTTGATGCACTTGAGAGGCAGGGATTTAATTAAAAATGGGAAAGCATCCACCTCCATTGCGTTGTGGGTGGGAAATGGATGGTGAAAGGTGTTGGAGGAGAAATAAGAAGGTGGAAGGGAAGGAGTGTGGAGGAGACAGATAAGGCGTCTACACCCTAGATTATATATCTTCCCCCTGGAAAAAATACCACCACTTTCCCTTCCAACTTTTTAAAATGCCCTTATATGGAACTCTCCTCCTGCTCATGATTTATGAGATTGTATAAGGGAGAGAAAAAGAGAGAGAGAGATGGAGAGAGAAAATGAGAAAGAAATAGAGAGCCTCGTACAAGATGGTGAGAGAGGGGAAAAGTTGAGAAAAAATAAGAATGGGGAAGAGATTGGTGATGATGATGAAAAATCATGATTACAAATGACTATTTCAGGTGTGAAGACCAAGTCGATCCTTCCTCCACTTCCCCCTAAGGACTGCCTTCTCCGAAGAGGCGTGACGACCAAAAATTTCCTCCGACGGCTGTGCCAATATATATCCTCCCCAACCACTACAAATATTACTGAGGAAGGAAGAATCCTTAACATACAAAGAATATAAAGCTTGTTCCATCCGAAAAAAAAATGGATTTCTTCCTATTTTCACCCTTTACGGTTACGTCGAAAACATTGTAAGGAAAGACTGTATTATTTCCTGTTTTTTCCCCTCCCCCGAACAAAAAACCAGGTGGATGTTCCGGAAAAGAATCCTGTGAAAAATCTCGGATTCTGTGGGAAGAACTCGAAGGGGCGGAGAAGGAAAGGACGGAGGAAAAAGGGGAATGAGGAGGAGATAGAATAAAGGCGAATTTTTTCTAAAAGTGAAATCAACGGGGGAAGAAAATTTTTTTTTCTGGAGGAAGACGAGATCAAGACAAAGGGAAGATCAGGGAGGAGGAGAAGTACAGAGGCATATAGAGAGAGACTATCAATAACATTGGCTTGAGGATGAGTGGCTTTGGCTTCCTTATTCGTTCCGCCAATGTGGGCTATCGATCAACTTTATGGAAGGAAATGATTCTCCTTCTCAGCCTACTGGTAACAGGTGAGAGGGAACTTTCTATACTTTCTCCAACATATCCATCCATTCATTTTTTTCCCCTTCATTTCTCCCAGTTTTATGACACCTTCACCCTCATTTTGGTTTTTTGGGTAAAAAATCCCTCCTTTCTCCCCATAAACCATGGTCTTCATATATTCTTTGGGGCGGTGAAGTTTTTTTCCTTTGGTTTTTGTGCCGTAAGAGGCATGCATATGCATACGAGTGCGTTTGAGGCTACTAATGGTGTTTTGGGGAAAGCGTGGGAAAATATGTACTTTCACATCCAAAAAATTTCCACGCTGCCCATAAACTTTCAAAAAATTTCATTTATGAAAATCAATTATCAGTGTAGTATTGGCTTTTAGGAATGTTTTTAGTATTTGACTAATTTGCATGTTTTACAATTTAAAAGTTTATTATTTGTCAAATTGTATGTATGGAAACTGATTATTTGCAAAATTTAATATTAGCCTTCTCATGATCTACGAACTAGCAAATTTTATATCAAAATGTGTTCATTGCCAATTTTGCTTGCAAACACTTACTTTTTGCCAAATTCATATACGCTTTTTTAATTGCCAAATTTTATTTAAAAAAATATTATTTGGCAAATGCATATGCTTTTCTAATTGCCAAATTCATATGCTTTTAGAATTACCAAGTTTAAAAAACGAGTAGGTGTTTCCAAGATATTGTATACAAATTTATTATCTGGCGAATTCTACGCAAAAATGTGTTATTTAACAAAATTTATTATCGTCATCATCTTATGCTACGTTTCATCGGAATATGTATTATTTTCTTTTTCATGCAATGATTTACTACCTGCAAAATTTTATGCAGGTTTTATTTTTTTTCTTCCAATTGAATGCAATATCTACATACAAAACGTTTCTATATCATTATAATCTAAAAATGTGCTAGGTTTGAATCAAATTAGACGACATGAAAGCAAGAAAAATATCATTACAAAAACGGGAATAAGGTAGAGAAATAGAGAAGACTGTTTCAAAAATTCAATGGCAAAAGTGGAGAGAAGATTTGAAAAAAAAAATAAGAAAAAAAACCACAAGTACAAGTTTCTTGCATGTGCGTGGGTTAGTATTGGAAATGGACACGTAAAAGCCATGGGATTGATTGACTTGCTGCAGACAGACGGAGAAAAATGCCCCTTATAGAAAGTTGTGGCAGTGTTAAATTATTTTCTTTTTCCTCCCTTCGCAAAATAAGAAGAAAAAATACATGGGAAGACAGCTCGTAATCACCCACAAAGAACCTTATGCTCGAACAAGATCCTCAAAGAGAAACCCCCGGATCTATAGGCAGGGCTTGCGAAGAAAGAAAAACCATGCATTTATTATCTTTATCTTGGTAACTTTGGTGAAGTAAGTGCGTCTCAAATTTCACGTCCATACAAGGTTTTTTCTACGGAGGGGAAAGTCTGGAAAGGGAAGAGGAAGCGCGTAAAAGTATAAATACCGCACATGAAGGAAATGCGGGTCCATTTGTACTTTTGCGGTGGAGTGAGATGATATGAGGAGCAAGAAGAGAGGGAAGTGCCAGTTGTAGTCAATGAGACGAAAACAAGTGGGAGGAACCCAGGAAGGACTTGGAAAGGGAATGCTCACGGAAAAAGAGACAGAAATACGCTTGAGTACAAGGATGAAGAGCAATGAAAGGAGAATACCACAACAAAAGGATTAGAAGAGCAGAACTATGCGGAATCAAGGACTGATCGGTGTAATGAAGGACACCAGAAAATGGGAAACCCGAGAGAATGAGGATGCAAGAGAGAAAGTAATACATGGCCGGGGGAAAGCCAGGCTGGAGGGATTAGTCAAATAATAGATTCCTATAGCAAATAAGGCAAACCGTAGCGAGCCAGAAGAGAGTGAAAAAGTTGAGAATATAGATTAGGAGATGAAAACTGGAAAAGCGCAGAGAGTCAGAAAAAAGAGGAAAACACACATGGGCAGAAGGAGAAAAAGGAGACCATACGAGACAAATACAAAATGCAAAGAGAGGAAGAGAGCACGAGCAAAATGATTGCACAGAAATACAGAAAATGCAATAAGAAATACAAAGAGACAAATTAAGGGGGAAAGATGTACAGAGACATTAGAAGAGCTAAGGGGAAATTGGGGAAAATTGGGAAAATAAATAAATAAACAGGGTTAAAAGAGACGAAAAAATAATCGAGATAAAGTTAAAAGAAATGAAAAAAATTAACGAGACAGAGTTAAAAGAGACGAAGAAATAAACGAGGCAGAGTTAAAAGAGACGAAAAAATTATGGAGACAGAGTTAAAAGTGAGTGAAAAAAATAAACGAGGCGGAACAGAAACAGAAAAATAAATGAAACAGGAAAAGCAACACAAAAAGAAATAAAATAAATGAAACAGGAAACGCAACACAAAAAGAAATAAAATAAATGAAACACGAAACGAAACAAAAAGAAATAAAATAAATGAAACACGAAAAGAAACAAAAAGAAATAAAATAAATGAAACACGAAAAGAAACACAAAAAGAAATAAAATAAATGAAACACGAAAAGAAACACAAAAAGAAATAAATGAAATGAAACACTAAAAGAAACACAAAAAGAAATAAAAGAAATGAAACACTAAAAGAAACACAAAAAGAAAGAAATAAAACACGAAAATAAACAAAAAAAGAAATGAAACACGAAAATAAACAAAAAAAGAAATGAAACACGAAAATAAACAAAAAAAGAAATAAAATAAACGAGTCAGGAAAAGAAAAAGAAGTAAACTAAATGAGACAGGAAAAGAAATAAAATAAACAAGACAGGAAAACAAACAGAAAAAGAAATAGAAAAATAAATAAAATAAACAAGACAGGGAAAAGAATTAGAAAAATAAATAAAATAAACAAGACAGGGAAAAGAA